>SKCR01005399.1:0-25969 GCA_019454045.1 Zanthoxylum bungeanum | reverse complement strand
ATTCTAGAACACTAAAGTGTTTCATTATATAAAGATGATATTGAGATAAACACATTAGATGTGAATAACAAATTTATATTTTGAATATAAATAATATCTCAATATATAACATGACAAATAAATAGCTCAAAATGATTTGATCAGTTAAGAAACTAATTGTGGCATAGTCGTCAGGGACACTATCAAACAAGACTCGTATATTCGCACTTTTGAAGAGCGGGTACCAGGACTAATTTGATTATATTCTAGAAAGTCTACGAATGTAGTTTATTGGGCAAAAGCGCCTAAAACACTATTTAACTTGAAAAGTGTCAGTGCCACCGATCTGTTGCCCTAGTTCATAGTGTTGGATATATGACCCATAGCGTCACTATTTGCACAGATCATTGTGTTGTTGTAGCAAATTAACTATGTGACAAGGAAATTGCACTCTCATCATTTGTGATTAGATCACCTTAGATATATATAAATGAAGAGAGGTCCCTATGATTAGTTCCTGGACTGAGAATGATATGAGACAGTATCAGTCCCCGAAGGATTAATCATTAAATATCCCTAGCCGGAGTATTATCGAGACTGGACATCGATAATGCGGAATAGGCTAGTATTGCACTTGTGTGCGTTGTGAGGCACAACGGCATTTTTCTCATATATATAAGTATTGGATACTTATGCAAGTGCGATAGGAGGGTCGTGTTTCACACGATGGTACGGGAAACAGCTTCGCTCTGGATAGACCCTCGGAATCCCATTGGTATTAGGAATATGTGTCTATGGGGGAGGCCGAAATCAAGGTAGTGTGTATAGTCTTAAAACCTGAGACTTACATCGCTAATGTTTACGACAATCGATATACTTTAGTTGAGGTCGTCTAGGACTCTAACCGGTTCTGTGTACGCCAATGCCGGGTATATTGAGAATCGTAGTGTATTGGATGTGATGTCAAGACGGAAGTATCACTCCAGTCATAGTGGAGATGATGTCACGCAGGATACGGTATTAGTGCTCTTAAGTGCTGTGCGGCCATCGGGATATTATGACAAGGTCATGTATATCCGATTATAGAGACTTGTTACCAGACATCCGACATGTGCTTCGTACGGGGCAGACACTTATCCAGCCCCAGGCCTAGCACGTGACTATCCGATACTGGGCCGATATACACAATACAATCGTATACTACGCTTGATACAGATCTTAATATTCTTAGATGGATATGTCCGGAGAATTGGGTAAACTTGGTGCTTTGCTAGGAGTCGACCTTGTCTCGTAAATCGGTAAAACGTAGTACTTGGTACGTACGTGATTCGGATACTCCGACGACCGTATTTACTGCCAATTATCTGGAGATCTCATGGGTCGCTTCCCGATAATCCACCGATGACGCACAACTCGCACTCTTGAATAATCTGGGATTATATAGAAGAGAGAGAAAATTAATCTAGGATTAATAACGGAGATATTTTATCTAGGATAAAATATCGTCTAGAGAGAGATAACGATTAATTTGGAATTAATCGATAAATTAATATATTCGATATATTAAACGGAATTAGATTTCGACGCGGGATTAAAATTAGATTTTAATTCGGGTGAATGAATTAATTTAGAATTAATTCGTTAGCAACGTGAATAGTGAATTCGCTAGGCGTAATCATCTAATTACGACGCAACGGAAAAATCGTTAATTTGGAATTAGCGAACCCGAGCCCGAGTGTGATTGCGAGCGCATTCGTATTTCGAATTGGAGTGCGGCGTCGCAAGTCGCATCAAGCGTCAAATCATTCGTCACATCAAGCGTCAAATCAAATGTCACTTTGAGTGATGTGATTGATTGATGTGATTGATTGATTGATTGAAAAGACAACTAGTCACTTTGAGTGATGGTAGTTGTTGGAATAGGTGATGTTGTTTGGTGGAAGACTATTACCTTTTATTTTGATTTTTGAAAGAGAAAAACAAATGGTAATTGTTATATATTTTTTGGAAAATATATAAGTAAAAGTCTTAACACATTTTACACAACTTAACATATTTCTTTCTCTCTCATTTTGCTCTCTTCTCTCACGCCCATTTGCTGAAAACTCACTGGTTTTGGAACCAGAAATGGCGTGAATAGGGAAGCCAAGAGTTGGTTTTCATGGTGAGAAATCCAAGTGCTAGCACACTACGAGTCTTGCGAAGGTGGTAGGGAGGTTCGACCATGAGCCGGATCCGTCCGACGAAGCTAGGAGCTCCGTTTCGCATCTCAAATTTCTGTTTTTGGAGACAAGGACTGCTGCAGTTGGGCATCCTTGCAGTGTGCGTTTTTGGCCTCTTCAATCGTCTCCAAACGACGATCGATGATGTGTATTCCCTACCGTCCGTTGGTGTATTCACGCATGTTTTCATGACTTGTATGATCTTGGGACCTAGATTTAAACCAAACAATGGCATCAAGAGCCTTAGGTTCAAGCATGAAAATGTAGGGCTTAAAATTTGGGTACATGTTTGTTGAGCATGATTTGAATAAATTGATTGTTTAAGTATGCTTAACATGTCTAATTGCATTTTGGTTGGATCAATTTGTTGAAAATTGATTTGGAATAATTTTCCCCAAAAATATTGATGTTGGCCGAATATGATGATGATTTTTGGTAATTTTGAATTTTTTGATTTTGATTCATTGGATGAGTTAAATCATATAGGATAATGTTAATTTGAATCAATTGGATTGGATTTGGAATTGAACATAAAATCCCCAAATGTAATCACCTTGGCCGAATGTACTTAAGCCTTTAATGTCTTGGATTTTTGATTTTATGAACATTGGATGTGTATGAAATCATTCGGGAAGTTAATACGTTGTCGATTGTGAAATTAATCGGATTGAATTCAAATCGGACAAAAAACCTTCCTTGGCCGAGACTTAGAAGCATGCAATATGGGTTTGATTTTCAATTTGTGTGTGGACATATAATAATGAAATGAGCATGATTAATTAGACTAATATGGTGTTTTGAAATATTGATTTAGTTGATTAATCATGTATGCACTTTAGGTAATTAATTTGCTAAATTGGATTTATGTAATTAATTATTTGAGTTCTTAAATTGGATTTGGGCTATTAATGTTGTAATTGGGCCTATTGGGCTTGATTTTATCAAGTTGGGTTTAGGCCAAATGGATTGGATCCAATTGGGCCCAAAACCTTAACCATAAAGCCCAAATGCAACTAATGAACCTTTAAAGTTCAATTGGGCCTAATGGGCCAAGATTGATTTAATGGGCTTATGGGGTAAATCCCGATTGGACTTGGGTTATCGGTTTGACCCGAGTTGACCAAAGTCCACGCCTTAAGAAATCAATTAAAAGCCCATTGGACTTTAATTGAATTGACGTTGGACATTAATCGGTCTTTGAGACACGTTACGATTAAATTTGGAATTTAAGTCGTAAAAGGTTTATTAAATAAAGTGTGATATTTAATTTGGAATTGAATATTGAATTAGTATTAAATACATGTTTAAATTAGATTTAATGATGTAGTTTAATTTAATTCATGAATTTGTACTTTAAATACTTATTCGCAAAACGAGTTTGACTCGAACAAAATCAAATCGTTGTTTGAACATTGGATGATCAGTTAATTATCAGATAATTAATTTGATTAGATTGATTGATAGCATGCTTATGTGTGTGAATACGTGGTTGTGTTGAAAGAATAATGTATATCGGATGGATATTAGATGGGTGGGCAATTTTAGAAATTATTGTAATAAATTCGATTTATTAAATTGGACCTGCGTGTCCAGCCTTATCACCTCTATTCTCTTTGTATTCTCTTCTCACCTATTCCCCTCAATGTAAATGAGGTTTCTTTAGAAGTGTAGTGTAAGGGGTAGAAGTAATACAAGTGCTAGCTTGAGTGAGAAAGGGAGAGATTTGATCTAGGATCAATGTGTTAAGTATCCATCCGCATATCATTATTATTTATTTTCATATGCGCTTTATTATGTGTTTAGAATGCATGTTTAAGGTGTATGATGATGAGACCTTAACAAAGATAGGAAATTGGTACCTTAAACAAGATAATGCAATTGAGCCAGCAAAAGCCCGAAAGCCCTATCAATGCATGCGTCTTTTCCTTCCATTGAGTGATTCTTACTCAAGATCCTAGATTGGCATGGGTTGTTGGCCAAAGTCAAGCCCTTGTCCGTCGAAGATGTGTTTGAATCACGAACTTTGTTCCATATTGGTGTCTTGTCCAAGTTGTGGTTTGTTGGCCAAAGTCAAGACCACTTCTTGTCCAACGACATTGATTACGAAGCTTCCATGGTCAATGGGTCCGCGCTTGACTGGGATCATTAGGTTTGGTTGTGCAAAGCCAAGGCCTAGTTGATTCAGAGGAAAAAGGTTAGGGTATACATTCGATGTATAGGCATATATAAGATATATGTTTGGGACTTGGATGTCCACCTACTGGATCTAGGAGTTGGATGAGATCCAATTGATCTTCGAGATCCACCTAGTTAATTATCGTACAATTTGTTGGCCAAAGTCAAGATTGTGTGATATTTAACGGGATCCTAGCCCACTAGGAAACACGGTTTCCGAGTACTCGACAGAGGGTTAGAGGCTCGACGAAAATAGTGGGAGGCAAGTATTGAATTTGCAACATTCGTTCGAATACTCGCTATAACGCGCTCAAACAAATATCACTCGTCATATATTAAAAGTATTAGTTGGACTAATATTTTATGTTGTTTTAAAATATATATATAGTTGGACTATATACAAACTCATTCAATATATAGTTGATTTTATAATTGGATTATAGTAATCAATATAATTGAATTAAATGATAGTTGATTTTATAATTGGATTATAGTAATCAATATTAAAATTATAGTTGATTAAATAATTGGATTATTGTAATCATTATAATAATTAGTACCTTATTATATTGATTAAATAGTGGACTATTGAAATCTAGAAAGAATTGAAAAGTTGAATATTTAAAATATATAATCCTTGGATTAAATGTTTTTAAATGATTTAATTTTCAAATTGGGAATACATAATAGGTTAATTTATTTGATAAATAACTTATTATAACTAGGCCCATAATTAAGCAAATAAGTAGAGCATAAAATCTTTGGAAGATTTATTATGATGATGACTTTAGTGCTTAATTTAATATACTTGACAATAAATCTATCTTTAGATTTAAAAGTATTAAATTGCAATTAATAATTCTTAGAATTGATTTGACTATCTAGGGTGAAAGTCAAAAATTTACAATTGGGCGTGTTTGCACAGGTGCACATCGTTCAATATTCCGAAACCCAAGGCTTGGCCAAAGGTGTTGTGAAATATTGAAAAGATAATTGACATATCCCAAAGTAACTACCATTTGGATATGGCAGACACACCAAGGAATTAAAGAAAGGGCGAGGCTCTAACTTTAAAATATTTGTCAAAGTTATGTTCACTACTAGTATTGAAATTAGATTTTAAATACTTAGTGTGGTACATAAAATATATGTATTGATGTTCAGAATCTGCTTTGAGCAGGATACTGACTTCAAGCTGAGATTACTCTGCGAATCGGAAACGGGACGAAAGTTGCTGTTTCGACCGTAGATACCTAAGTTTAGGAACTACCCTTAGGGTATGTACTTAAATTAGAAACGTTTACAATGTAACTAGTTTGACTAGAGACATTATCTCTATATCAATGTTTGAATCCATTGTGGATAAACATTTATATTCTTGAACACTAAGTGTTTCATTATATAAAGATGATACTGAGATAAACACATTAGATGTGAATAACAGAATTTATATTTTGAATATAATTAAAATCTCAAAACATATAAAATGACAAATAAATAGCTCAAATTGATTTGATCAATAGAGACTTATCTGTGGCATTGTTGTCTAGGACACAATTTAACGAGACTCGTATATCCACACTTTTGAAGAGTGGGTATTAGGACTGATTTGACTATTCAAATAAAGTCTGCGAATCTAGTTTATTAGGTAAAGTACCTAAAATACTATTTACTTGGTAATAGTATAAGGGCCACCAATCTGTTAGCCCTATTCATGGTGAAGTTAGTGGGCCCATATCTAGCTAGGCTAGATGTGAACATGAATATTTTGTGACCTTAACGGATAAATATCACGTTATGGTTATGTGTTTCTTTTGAAGAACACAGATCGGAAACTATTAGGGTTTCGACACGAAGTAGATTAACAGATCGACTGTAGTATTATGCCGTCACGGTAAGACCGTAATGGAAAATACTTAAGCAGTAAGTTTCAAACATACATGAAAGAGTATAGTATTCTTTCAGATGAGGACTCCTCCCGAGACACGTCAGTTAGACGGTGTGTCCGAACTAAAAACCGAATTTTGTTGGACATGATAAGGTTTATCACGAGTCGCTCTGAGCTACTGTTTCCTTCAATAGGATATGTATTAACAGTGCAAAGCTTATTTAGAATAAGGTTCCATATAAATCTGTTTGACAGATATCATATAGGATATGAACAGGAATGAAACAGGGTTTCTCACTCCTAATAATTTGGGTATGCCAGGCATAACGTTTGGATGATACCAAACTAAGAACCCAAATTGGATAAGTGCCAATATAGGTTATCCTAAGGGAAACCTTAAGTATAGTACTTATAAATATCACATGAGAACAATGTGATTGTTGCTCACCATGTGGTTTTTCCTGAGAGGAATACCGATATGCAGTGGTCAGTGGGAGGATAGTGATACTCGATGAAAATCGGAGTAATACTGTTCAAGGCACGAAGTCCTTAATGGAACACAAATAGTTCATCTATGATGAATCTATACCATTACTCTTTAAATACACAAGAACTTCGTAGATCGGATAGAGTCAGAAAACAACCTAGGGTATGTGTTTCTGATCTAACCTCATAAAGATGTCAATCTTATGGAGGTGTACCATCCGACTACGTTTTGAGGAAGTGATACGAGGTATCGACTCCCTATTATGGCAAAGTGCCATGAGTCCGAAATGGATTCCATGTATAACAACTATTTTGGATACTAGTTGTTGTACCACAAGGCATTGTGCCTATTGGTACATTAAACGTCTTCAAAGAAGACATACATGGAAGGCACATATACCAACGTACAAAGCTAGGCTTTTGACGGAAAGGTATCGTTATCAACATTGTGTTAATAACAGTTCAACCTTTTACCTGTTGCCATGGTAAATCCATTTTGATAATGCTTGTTGATAACTGCGTATTTCATTTATGAAATGTGTCAGTTGTAGATCAAAATCGCTTTCCTGAAGAGGAAACCTCTTGGAGGATGCTTACAACATCCTGACGATTTTGTATAACCGACAAACGAGGTTTGCGGGTTAATCGATCCATGTTTGGATTAATGCAAGCGTAAGGTTCTTGGAACTGTCGTTTTGAAATAATCATAATGGTTTATGATTTGAATCAAAACGAAATAATTCTTTGTGTATATAAGGAGGTTAGTGGGAGAGGGCACTGACAATGAAATTCCCATAAAGCAATTGGTGAAAGCTTGGCTTTCATAGATATTCTTTCAATAGAAATTCTCCGTAGAATTCTGGGGAGTAACAACCTTTATTCAAGGAATAAAGATCTACTAGGATAGATTTGGAGTTGTTAACACTCTCTGGGAAATTGTACATTTAAAATGTACAAGTATTGGTGTCTCATACGCTTCGATCATATGGAGTCACGATCAGATCAATCCAAGTGATAGTCACTGGATTGAAGTTAAGAACATCTGTTAGTATCTTAGAGAACTAAAGATGCTGTCTAAAACTATGGAGGAGGAGAACTTGAAGTGACTGGGATCACTGCTGCAAGTTTCCAAACAGTTAAATACTGCAGTACTATAAAGTTTGAATAACGGGACAGTGAGCTGGAAATCTTCCGAGCAAGATACTGTTGCCGAATAAACAACAAATGCGGATTATTGCTGCAGCTGAGGCAGCAATAGAAGCCATTTGGGTCGATAATAAATCTAATTAGATTAGATATAGTTCTGTTAGCAGTTGAGCTAGGCGTCAGCACAAGGCTAAAGAATTAAAGGTCTCATCGACGATCCAGATATATACTTCTATATCATCTGATTCGTTCGGATCATACATCGTGGCGATGTGATGATCGTATAAATCGCGTCAGACGATAATCATACAAATCCGCTGACGAAAATCTTTCCTCAGCAATTTGAGCGAACCGTACATAGTTCGGGTGTTAGACACTCGAGTGACTGGCTATGTGCCAAGTGGGAGATTGTTGGATAATATGACCCATAGCGTCACTATTTGCACAGATCATTGTGTTGTTGTAGCAAATTAACTATGTGACAAGGAAATTGCACTCTCATCATTTGTGATTAGATCACCTTAGATATATATAAATGAAGAGAGGTCCCTGTGATTAGTTCCTGGACTGAGAATGATATGAGACCGTATCAGTCCCCGAAGGATTAATCATTAAATATCCCTAGCCGGAGTATTATCGAGACTGGACATCGATAATGCGGAATAGGCTAGTATTGCACTTGTGTGCGTTGTGAGGGCACAACGGCATTGTTCTCATATATATAAGTATTGGATACTTATGCAAGTGCGATAGGAGGTCGTGTTTCACCGATGGTACGGGAAACAGCTTCGCTCTGGATAGACCCCTCGGAATCCCATTGGTATTATGAATATGTGTCTATGGGAGCCGAAATCAAGGTAGGTGTGTATAGTCTTAACCTGAGACTTACATCGCTAATGCTTACGACAATCGATATACTTTAGTTGAGGTCGTCTAGGACACTAACCGGTTCTGTGTACGCCAATGCCGGGTATATTGAGAATCGTAGTGTATTGGATGTGATGTCAAGACGGAAGTATCACTCCAGTCATAGTGGAGATGATGTCACGCAGGATACGGTATTAGTGCTCTTAAGTGCTGCGCGGCCATTGGGATATTATGACAAGGTCATGTATATCCGATTATAGAGACTTGTTACCAGACATCCGACATGTGCTTCGTACGGGGCAGACACTTATCCAGCCCCAGGCCTAACACGTGACTATCCGATACTGGGCCGATATACACAATACAATCGTATACTACGCTTGATACAGATCTTAATATCTTAGATGGATATGTCCGGAGAATTGGGTAAACTTGGTGCTTTGCTAGGAGTCGACCTTGTCTCGTAAATCGGTAGAACGTAGTACTTGGTACGTACGTGATTCGGATACTCCGACGACCGTATTTACTGCCAACTTATCTGGAGATCTCATGGGTCGCTTCCCGATAATCCACCGATGACGCACAACTCGCACTCTTGAATAATCTGGGATTATATAGAAGAGAGAGAAAATTAATCTAGGATTAATAACGGAGATATTTTATCTAGGATAAAATATCGTCTAGAGAGAGATAACGATTAATTTGGAATTAATCGATTAAATTAATATATTCGATATATTAAACGGAATTAGATTTCGACGCGGAATTAAAATTATTTTAATTCGGGTGAATGAATTAATTTAGAATTAATTCGTTAGCAACGTGAATAGTGAATTCGCTAGGCGTAATCATCTAATTACGACGCAACGGAAAAATCGTTTATTTGGAATTAGCGAACCCGAGCCCGAGTGTGATTGCGAGCGCATTCGTATTTCGAATTGGAGTGCGGCGTCGCAAGTCGCATCAAGCGTCAAATCATTCGTCACATCAAGCGTCAAATCAAATGTCACTTTGAGTGATGTGATTGATTGATGTGATTGATTGATTGATTGAAAAGACAACTAGTCACTTTGAGTGATGGTAGTTGTTGGAATAGTTGATGTTGTTTGGTGGGAGACTATTACCTTTTATTTTGATTTTTGAAAGAGAAAAACAAATGGTAATTGTTATATATTTTTTGGAAAATATATAAGTAAAAGTCTTAACATATTTTACAACAACTTAACATATTTCTTTCTCTCTCATTTTGCTCTCTTCTCTCACGCCCATTTGCTGAAAAACTCACTAGTTTTGGAACCAGAAATGGCGTGAATAGGGAAGCCAAGAGTTGGGTTTTCATGGTGAGAAATCCAAGTGCTAGCACACTACGAGTCTTGCGAATGTGGTAGGGAGGTTCGACCATGAGCCGGGATCCGTCCGACGAAGCTAGGAGCTCCGTTTCGCATCTCAAATTTCTGTTTTTGGAGACAGTGGACTGCTGCAGTTGGGCATCCTTGGCAGTGCGTTTTTGGCCTTCAATCGTCTCCAAATCGACTTAATCGATCGATGTGAGTATTCCGCTACCTCCGTTGGTGTATTCACGCATGTTTTCATGACTTGTATGATCTTGGGACCTAGATTTAAACCAAACACATAGTGAAGCAAGTGGGCCCGTGTCTAGCTAGGCTAGATATGACTATGAATATTTCGTGACCTTTACGGATGTGGCATCGCGTATGGTTATGTGTTTCTTTAGAAACACAAATCGGAAACTTTCAAGTTTCAACACGAAATAGACAAACAGATCGGCTAAAGTATGAAACCGTCACGGTAAGACCGTTATGGAAAATACTTAAGCAATAAGTTTCTAGTATACTTGAAAGAGTATAGTATTCTTTCAAATGAGGACTCCTCCCGGAACACGTCAGTTTGACGGTGTGTCTGAATAGGATTAACCGAATTTTGTTAGACATAATAAGGTTAATCACGAGTCGCTCTGAGCTACCATTTCCTTCAACGGATAAGCTTTAACCAGTGCAAGAACTTATTTTGAATAAGGTTCCATAAAATATCTGTTTGACATATAACATATTAGATATGAACGGGAAAGAAACCGATTTTCTCAATCCTGTAGATTTGGGTATACTATGTATATGTTTGGATGATGCCAAACTAGAACCCAAATGAGATAAGTGCTAAATGTAGGTTATCCTAGGGATACTATAAGTATTGTACTTGTACACCTCACAAGAGAATAATTAGATTGTTACTCACCATGCGGTTTTACCTAAGAGGAATACCGAAATGCAGTGGTAAGTGGGAGGATAGTAAAACTCGATGAAAATCGAAGTAATACTATTCAAAGGCACCGAATCTTAATGGAACATAAATAGTTCATCAAGGATGAAACTATTACCATTAATCTTTGAATACACAAGAACCGCGTAGGTCGGAGAGAATCAGAAAACAACCTGGGGTATGGGTTTCTGATCTCACCCCATAAAGATGTCCATCTTATTGAGGAATACCAACTGACTACGTATGAGGAAGTGATAGAAGGTATCGACTCCCTATTATGGCAAAGTGCCATATAATCCAAAATGGATTCCATGTATATCACCCAGTTTGGATACTAGTTGATGTACCAAAAGGCATTGTGCCTATTGGTATTATATATGTCTTCAAGGAAGACATACATGGATGGCAACATACCAACGTATAAAGCTAGGATTTTAGCGAAAATGTATCGTTATCAACATTATGTTGATTACGATTCAACCTTTTACATGTTGCCACAGTAAATCCATTTGGATAATGCTTATCATTCGATCCATGTTTGGATTGAAGCAATCATAGGTTCTAGGAATTATCGTTTTGATGTAATCATAAATAGTTTATGGTTTAATTCAAAACGAAATGATTCTTGTGTATATAAAAGGGTTAGTGGGAGCGCGCTGACAGTGGCTGTCCTATATAAAATAATGATAATACGTCATTTCTTGGAAATGATATTCCCATAAAATAACTATCGGAGAAAGCTTGGCTTTCGAAATACTCTCCGAGAAATAGTACATTGAAAAATGTACGCGACCTGGTGTCTCATACGCTTTGAGCATATGGATTCACAAACAGGCCAATCCGAGTGAAAGTCACTAGATTGATGTTAAGAACATCCGTTAGTATCTTAGAGAACTAAGGATGATGTCTTAGTCTATGGAGAAGGAGAACTTGAAGTGACTGGGATCACTGTAGCAGGTTTCCTATAACCGATAAAGACGACTAAAAGTCGCAAATGGTACTATACAGTTTGAATAATGGTACAGTGAGCTGGAAATCTTCCAAGAAAGATACTGTTACCAAATAAACAACAAATACGGGTTAATTGCAGCAGCTAAAGCAGCAATAGAAGCCATCTGGGTCAATAACAAATCTAATTAGATTAGATATGGTTCTGTTAGCAGCTGAGCTAGGCGTCAGCACAGGCTAAAGAATTAATGGTCTCATCAACGATCCAGATACATACTTTGACTATTCATCTGATTCGTTCGGATCATACATCGTGGTGATGTGATGATCGAATAAATCGCATCAGACGATAATCATGAAAATCCGCTGACGAAAGCATTTCTCAGCAATTTGAGCCAACCGTACATAGTTCGGGTGTCAGAGACTCGAGTGACTGGCTATAGGCCAAGTGGGAGATTATTGGACAATTATGACCCATAGCGTCACTATTTGTACAGATCATGGTGTTGTTGTACAAATTAACTATGTGACAAAGGAGATTGCACTCTTATCATTTGTGATTAGATCACCTAGATATATAAATGATGAGAGGTCTCTATGATTTGTTCCTGGACGGAGAATGATATGAGACAGTATCAGTCCACGTTGGATAAATCCTTAAATATCCCTAGTCAGAGTATTATCGAGATTGGACATCGATAAATACGTAAAGACTAGTATTACATTTGTGCACGTTTGTGAGGGCACAACGGCATAGTTCTCATATATTTGGGTATAGGATACTCATGCAAGTGTAATAGGAGGTTGTGTTTTACCGACGGTACGGGAAACAGATTCGCTCTGGATAGACCCCCCGCGGAATCCCATTGGTAGTATGACTATGTGTCTATGGGAGTCTGCAATCAGGGTAGATGTATTTGGTCTTAACCTGAGACTTGCACCGCTAATAGTGATTTCGCTATTAATTCGTTAGCGACGTGAATAGTGATTTCGTTAGCGATGTGAATAGTGATTTCGCTAGGCGTAATCATTTAATTACGACGCAACGGAAAATTCGTTAATTTAGAATTAGTGAACCCGAGCTCGGGATTATTTGCGAGCGCATTCGCATTTCGAATTCGAGTGCGGCACGCAAGTCAAATCAAGCGTCAAATCGTTAGTCACATCAAGCGTCAAATCACATGTCACTTTGAGTGATGTGACAATTTGATTGATTGATTTGAGTGATTGATGTGAAAGTTTAAAAGCATTAAAGGCTTTTGCTTTTTGACTTTGCTTTTTTGGCATTTGACTTTTGCATTTAAGGAAAAGTAGAAATTTGGTAAATGGTTTATTATTTTTTGAAAATATATAAACTAAAAACACTTTTTTTTTCTTAACCTACCTTTTCTCTCTCCCTTTTACGCATCTCATTCTTCCCTCTCTTTTCTTCATTCTCTTCTCACGGTTTTGGAACCGTTTCTTCTCAAAAATAATCTGGTTTGACCGAATAAAATGAGAAGCAAGGAAGATGAAGAAGTGTTAGCACACCTTGGGTTATATTATGGTGATAGAGAAATTAACACATGAGCTTGGATTTATTTTTGGAGCTTGAAGCTTTGAGCTTCCATGGAGTTCATCAATGGCCGATTTTGGAGGAGCCATCACAGCTCAAAACCGAGCAGTCCCTGCTGTTGTAGGAGGCCAAACCGAGCTTCAACAAGGAGGAAAATGGTCTTGTTCTTCTTCGCAACAAAACCGTTCAATGTGAGTATGTATTCCGCCTTACTCCTTTGTGTATTCATGCGTTTTTCTTGCTTGATTTCATGAATCTTGGGACCTAATTAGAAACCTACACACACACCACCAAACCATACACCAAGACCACCAAAATAAGCCAAGCCCATCAAATCACATCTAATAATAATTAAAACATTTCAAACACATGTCAAAAATTAAATTAAATCAAATTAAATCAAATCAAATCAAATAAAATCAAGATAAATCACATTCCTAATTAAAAGAAATCAAATCAAATTTAAACAAATCACCTCCCTAAATTAAGTAGATATTTTCCTTGTGATATGCTAATTAGGAGATATCACCATTGATTGCATGATCTATTTCCTTCCCATGTAAGGTAAACCCTAACATTTGCCTATAAAAAGAAGCCTTCACCAACCCTTGAGACCCCGAGCTCATTCTCACGCAAATAACACCCCATATTTCATGCCATAAACAGCCCCACAGTAGCCCCAATTTCCCTTCAAAACAGTCCCCAAATCTGCACCCAATCTGCACCCAAACTGCACCCTTAAAATACCACAAAACAGTCTCAAAAAATTGCACAACCAGAACATCAATAACTGCAACAAAAACAGTCCCAAAACCGCACAAATCGTCACCCAAACTACACCCCCAAATACCGTAAACAGTAACTAAACACAACGACCAGAAAATACCATAAAAATAGAGGAAACAGCAGCCTGAAACAGTGAGGCGACGAAGGAAAATAGAAATCAGTGAACCGGAGGAGTTGCGGAGCATTAACCCTTCCGACGGCCGTGTAATGCGCTTTCATGAGACGACTTAAGAGGTTAGACCTGAGGGCACCCCTTTTATTTATTATCCATTATTTTTTAATTATTTTATTACTTTATTTCGCATGAGTATTGTGGATTGGTGCATGATGTGATTTCGGATGAACGGAATATGTGTTCTCTCTTGCGGTATATCGGATGGAAACCCGGACGTAAATTCCGTAGCCAAATCCGAATGGACGGTATTGCGGTCTGCACTTGGGATACAACTCCACGTACCACTTGAGAGACACACATATTTCGTCTCATCCAACCTTGTGTTCGAGTATGATTTAGTCTCGTAGGTTATTTATTTTTAAACATGATCTAGTCTAGTATGTTATTTATCTTTATGCACGATTATAGTTATTTTCTTTCGCAATAGGAATTTAATTTACATTTATGTTTAGGATGTTATTTATTCTTTATATTGATAATTCAACATGCCCATTGTGTGATATCGTATGTTTGTCGTTATGATAACTTACCTTCAAAGCATGCAAACCTAGACATAGGATTTACTTTCATGAATGCGAACTAGATCTAGGTTATTCTTGGATATATATGTTGCGTAGATTCGGTTAAGTTATTGCACAAATCATTTCATTACAAGTGGCATATGTAAGGGACCATTCCGAACCCAACGGTTTGAGGTCTTCCCTTGTGAGGGGTGAGTGCGGCCTTAAATCATTTTCCCGGTTCACACCGGGTGGCGACTCCATGTTATTTCTCCGGTTTAGTTCCCCCGCGGGCTATTCCGTACTCTCAACTAGGCCGCGAGCCTAGAACATCATCACCGATTTATGTGTCCTACAGTCTGGCGACTCCATTGGGGATAGAGAATCGGCCCCGAAATAATGTCTTATAATGATTGTGATTTGTGCTTTAGTTAACCGTGTATACCGTGGGTTGAAGGGGTTTAATCAAAGGCATTGTTAAGGCTAGGTAATGGTTTGGTGTCTTCCTTCATTCACTACATTTCTATAAGGAAAAGCTGTGAAGGCACCTGGATAATCATGTACTCGTAGCTTATTGTGATGGACTAATTTGGAGGACTCGTTGTTTATTCCTGTCACCAAGCGATAAGAGCCTAAGAGGCTTTGGTTTTTAAGAGAGTTCGCTCTGCCCTCCCTCTGGGGAATCTACAACGGGAAATCCATTTGACAGTCAGTCACGCACCATAACTCATTGGCACGTACCTTAGTGTATAAAAAAAGGTGCACTCACTTGGTCGCTTGGACCCTTGAGTGGGGAGACCTAGTCGTGGGCAACCCTTCATCGACGAGAGCCTTTTTATATACCCCTATAAACCCACGTATGAACTATAGTTGTAGGACCAATAGAAACTATGCCCTTATGTTTGTGTTAGGACCATCGTCATTTGGATCCAGTTGGACCTTTTGTCATGAGGTATGGGCTTGTTGGGCCATTTAAACTGGGACGAGTCCGTGCTTTATGGCAATTGGGCCAAAAGCTTCTGAAATGCCAATAGGCCATCTTGTGTTTAGGCCTTTTATCATTTGAAGAAGTTTAGCCATATTATCGCAAAAGTGTAAACATGTTGGGCCTTTTCAACTGGGTCAAGTTTGCACCATGCAATAGTATGATTGAATGCTTTAAAATGATAATGGGCCGACTTATATATTCCATGCATCGCACGCATCTCATGCATCTCATACATACATGCATCATGTTAACCCATATGTCTTAAAAGCCATCATAGATATCTGTTGGGTTAGAGAAGAAAAAAAAGATTTGTCAAAAAGAGTTTAGCAAACATGGATATCGGGAAAAGGAAACCGAGGAACAGAAAACTGTACGTCAAGGATAGAAAGACCATGGTGGGCCCAAAAAGAAAAAAGAAAAAAAAAGAAAAAAAAATGTTTTTAAGTCCTTAATAGTCAAGCATGGTCCGATGATGAAATTGTTTGCTTCAGGGAGAAACCTTAGAAACAATAAAGTGCGAGAGGTACTCTCATACGATATTTTGAGTAGTTGATCTTGACTAGACTCATAAACACTTAATCACAGGATCTTAGCAGTGAAAGCCTGAGTAGTCGACAAGATGATTAGTTGAAGAGATGGCGGATCAGTGAATGACCGTTTGCCTAGATGTCCATCAATGTTTACTTATGCTACGACATATGATATGGTTGGGAACAAAGAAAAAGTCTCTACAATGAAAAGAAAAGAAAAATAGACCGCCTATAACCGATAAGCGTTAAGCTACCCATGGGCGAGTATTAGGACCACCATGAGGAGAAATGCTACCTTAAAGGGTAGGTGTGTCAAAGAAAGAAAAAGAAAGAAAAAAGAAAAAAGAAAGTTCAAAATGAAAAGAAAGAGACAAGAGAAAAAAGAAGAAGACCATATCATGTTGAGTATGACGAAGTAATCACAGAGTGTGATCAAGACATCTAGGTTGGTTAGACCCACCGATCCAATTCTCCGAGACAAAATCATCGAGTTGGCTTACTTAAGGATTAAGCTGCGAAAGAGCCTTGGCGCACACACACTAGGAGTCTAGTTCAGATCACTCATTCAGACGAGCGGATCTAAGTGTATTAAGTACTTTGAAGGTTCTCTGGTTTCGACGTGAAGCATCCGTTGAGGACGAAAATATGTTTAGCTATCAGGATTATCTCGTGAGAGGCAGTACAATATGTTGGAATGAACCACCAAATCAGCATCAACATCAGTTTTGGGGACGAATCCCAGGGTCGAGGCCCACATCAGTATCAACTTAGGGATGAGTCCCAAGGTCGAGGCCCACATCAGCATCAAATTGGGGCGAGGCCCACATCAGTATCAGTTTGGGGGCGAGGCCCACATCAGTATCAGTCTGGGGGCGAGGCCCACATCAGTATCAGTCTGGGGGCGAGGCCCACATCAGTATCATTCTGGGGACAAGGCCCACATCAATACCAGTTTGGGGCGAGGCCCACATCAGTATCAGTCTGGGGGCGAGGCCCACGTCAGTATCAGTCTGGGGGCGAGGCCCACATCAGTACCAGTTTGGGGCGAGGCCCACATTAGTATCAGTTTGGGGGTGAGGCCCACATCAGTATTAGTTTGGGGGTGAAGCCCACATCAGTATCAGTCTGAGGGCGAGGCCCACATCAATATCAGTCTGGGGGTGAGGCCCACATTAAAACCAGTTTGGGGCGAGGCCGACATCAGTATTAGTCTGGGGGCGAGGCCCACATCAGTATCAGTCCGGAGGCGAGGCCCACATCAGTATCAGTCTGGGGCCGAGGCCCACATCAGTATCAGTCTGGGGGCGAGGCCCACATCAATACTAGTTTGGGGCGAGGCCCACATCAGTATCAGTCTGGGGGCGAGGCCCACATCAGTACCAGTTTGGGGCGAGGCCCACATCAGTATCAGTTTAGGGGCGAGGCCCACATCATCATCAGTTTTGGGGATGAGTCCCAGGGTCGAGGCCCCCATCATCAGTAGTTTTGGAACGTCACATCACATGATCTACTTTGATCTAGTGCAAGAAACGAATAACATAAAGTTAAGCCAAGACTGAGGGCAACCAGTCAACCACCCCGCGAATAAGGGATTTATCGAGAACTTGAGCAATGAGACTAAAGGAAACTGAGCAATCACCAAGAGAGAATCGACAGAAAGGAACTACGAGCAGACCCAAGGGGTGACCAAAGACTTTTGCAGGAAAATGGCACCAAGGAGCACCAGGAAGGCCTAACCCATCGGAACAGGAAACATATCCATGCATACATGCATACATATCAAATACATGAAATTTTTTTTTTATTCGCAGGTTTGTAGCGGCAAAGACCATCTCATCACGTAACGGTTCTAAAATGGACCACCTCTCATCAAGTAACGATTCAAAATGAGCCACATTCTCACACAGCACAGTTCGGAAATGGACCACTACCACATCAGACGCCAAAAATGGCACTCCAAAATGGAGTACAGTCCGAAAAGGGACAACTATCACATCAGATGCCGAAAATGGCGCTCCAAAATGGAGCACACACGACAGATGGCGAAAATGGCGTTCCAAAATGGAGCACACACAACAGATGCCGAAAATGGCATTCCAAAATGGAGCACACACAACAGATGCCAAAAATGGCGCTCCAAAATGGAGCACACACGACAGATGGCGAAAATGGCGTTCCAAAATGGAGCACACACAACAGATGCCGAAAATGGCATTCCAAAATGGAGCACACACAACAGATGCCAAAAATGGCGCTCCAAAATGGAGCACACACAACAGATGCCGAAAATGGCGCTCCAAAATGGAGCACACACCACAGATGCCGAAAATGGCGCTCCAAAAATAGAGCACACACAACAAATTCCGAAAATGGCGCTCCAAAAATGGAGAACAATTCGAAAATGGACCACCAGATCAACTCAGTTCGAAGCAGCAGGCAAGTCAGGTGGCAGCTGGCGAGCCAGATAAGTAAAAATGAATTGCATAACTTTGACAGGATTGTCATTGTCACACACTGCACAAGTCCCATCAAAGTGGGGGCAACTGTAGGCACTACATTTTTTGCATATAAGTCCCGATGATGAGTCTCACACGGAGACACTACCTCTTAAATCGTGGAAGTCGCGTAAAACGGACGTCGGAATGGAAGAGTCTGAAATTGACACCTTGTTGGATTTAATTCGCTTGTTTAGCTTCGGGTTTGCTTGTTGGACCTCTATTTTAAAACACATCCTTGACCCAAACCCCCGCAAGACACACACCAAGCCCACACACCACCAAACCATACATCAAGCCCACCAAAATAAGCCAAGCCCATCAAATCACATCCAATAATAATTAAAACATTAAAACACATGTCAAAAATTAAATTAAATCAAATCAAATTAAATAAAATCAAATAAAATCAAGATAAATCACATTCCTAATTAAAAGAAATCAAATCAAATTTAAACAAATCACCTCTCTAAATTAAGTAGATATTTTCCTTGTGATATGCTAATTAGAAGATATCACCATTGATTGCATGATCTATTTCCTTCCCATGCAAGGTAAGCCCTAACCTTTGCCTATAAAAAGAAGCCTTCACCAACCCTTGAGACCCCGAGCTCATTCTCACGAAAACACAAAAAAGAAAACCTTGTCTCATTGCCGACCAACTCTCCAAGACACATCACCTTCCACTCACGTAACAAACCCAACTGACGCCACACACATTGCCTTTAACACATAGCCAAACCCAACTGACGCCCTACACCTCAAGCAGCAACTCACGATAAATCCCCTTCATCATGCCACTGCCTATCTATGCACACATAAGCCACATCAGCCTAACCTTCACGCAATACAACCACTCGTCCACCAAATTGTCCTTCATCACACCTATAAAAGCCCTTCACGTAAACTACCCCTTCATCACACCTATAATAGCTCCACATATTGCCTCAAATTCACACCATAAACAGCTTCCATGAACTGCCTCAAATCCATGTAAATAACACCCTATATTTCATGCCATAAACAGCCCCACAGTAGCCCCAATTTCCCTTCAAAATAGTCCCCAAATCTGCACCCAATCTGCACCCCTAAAATACCACAAAACAGTCTCAAAAACCTGCACAACCATAACATCAAAAACTGCAACAAAAACAATCCCAAAACCGCACAAAACATCACCCAAACTACACCCCCGAATACCGTAAACAGTAACTAAACACAACGACCAGAAAATACAGCAAAAATATAGGAAACAGTAGCCCGAAACAATGAGGCGACGAAGGAAAATAGAAAATCAGTGAACCGGAGGAGTTGCGGAGCATTAACCCTTCCGACAACCGTGTAACGCGCTTCCGAGAGATGACTTAAGAGGTTAGACCTGAGGGCACCCCTTTTATTTATTATCCTTTATTTTTTATTTATTTTATTACTTTATTTCGCATGAGTATTGTGGATTGGTGCATGATGTGATTTCCGGATGAACGAAATATGTGTTCTCTCTTGCTGTATATCGGATGGAAACCCTGACGTAAATTCCGTAAACGAATCTGAATGGACGGTATTACGGTCTGCACTCGGGATACAACTCCACGTACCACTTGAGAGACACACATATTTCGTCTCATCCAACCTTGTGTTCGAGCATGATTTAGTCTAGTAGGTTATTTATTTTTAAGCATGATTTAGTCTAGTATGTTATTTAACTTTATGCACGATTATAGTTATTTCTTTCGCAATAGGAATTTAATTTACGTTTATGTTTAGGATGTTATTTATTCTTTATATTTGATAATTCAACATGCCCATTGTGTGATATCGTATGTTTGCCGTTATGATAACTTACCTTCAAAGCATGCAAACTTAGACGTAGGATTTACTTTCATGAATGCGAACTAGATCTAGGTTATTCTTGGATATATATGTTGCGTAGATTCGGTTAAGTTATTGCACAAATCATTTCATTACAAGTGGCATAAGTAAGGGACAATTCCGAACCCAATGGTTGAGGTCTTCCCTTGCGAGGAGTGAGTACGGCCTTGAATCATTTTCTCGGTTCTCACCGGGTGGCGACTCCATGTTATTTCTCCGGTTTAGTTCCCCTGCCGGCTATTCCATACTCCTAACTAGGCCGCGAGCCTAGAATAGCGTCGCTGATTTCTGTGTCCTACACTTATGTCTAACAATTAAAGACTAAACAAATAATTTTTTTTCTTTTTTCTTTTTTCTTTTTTCTTTTTTTATGCCCCCCCCCCGATGGTATTTCTATCATTGCCATAAATTTTTTGTTCCTCGATTTTCTTTTCCTCGATATCCATGTTTGCTAAACTCTTCTTGACAAGTCTTATTTTTTCTAACCCAACGGATATCTATGATGGCTTTTAAGACACGGGGTTAACATGATGCGTGTATGCATGAGATGCAAATGGTTATCGAAACAACATATATCCTTCCGACCTTATTTCTCCCACACCCGTGGTAAGTCCATTTCTGTCCTAGGTATGGCTTATTCTGTGCACCAATGTGGGGTACACAAAATCGTCTCTCCTACGCTACAGGGGTGAACCTTGGCTACCTCGGTCCCTTTCCATCGGTAAAAGACAAAGACCGCCCATTTACAACATGGACTAAGCCTATTATGGGAATCGTGCCATTGTCTAGAAATGACGAATTGGGCTTTCAGCAACAGTTGTCATGGGGATGGACTTGGAAGCCTCCAACAGTATGCGAATATGTCGTAACAAGGCGTATCCTTTCTGGATGAAAGCCAGTGCAGATATCGGACTCATGCTGCAGGCAAATTTGGATCATGTCCGAACTTTCTAAGCCCATCAAGGTTTTCATAAAAGTCGGCCAATTATCATTTTAAAGCATTCAATCATACTATTGCGAGGTGAAAACCTGTCCTAGTTCAAAAAGGCCCAACAGATTTACACTTTTCCAACAACATGGCTAAACAACTTCAAATGATAAGGGGCCCAAACACAAAATGGCCCATCGGCATTTTAGAAGCTTTTGGCCCAATCGTCATAAGATACAAAGTCATCCCAGTTTAAATGGCCCAACAAGTTCACACATCATGGCAAAAAGTCCAAATGAATCCAAATGATGATGGTCCCAAACACAAGCATAAAAGGGTGGCTTCTATAGGTCATACAACTGTGGTTCACATGTGGGTTTATAGGAGTGTAGACAAAGGCTCCCGTCGGAGAAGGATTTCCCACAACTAGGTCTCCCCACTCAAGGGTTCGAGCGACCAAGTGAGCGCACCTTTTTTATACGCTACGGTACGTGCCAACGAGTGATGATACATGAATGACTATCAAATGGATTCTTGTTGAAGATTCCCCAGAGGGAGGATGGAGCGAACTCTCTTAATACCATTGCCTCTTAAGCTTTTATCGCCTTAGTGACAGGAATAAACAATAGATCCTCCAAATTATTCCATCACGGTAAACGTTGAGTAAATGATTATCTAGACGTCTTCACAGTTTTTCCTTTTGGCTATAAAAAGGTAGTGAGTGAAGGAAGACACCAAATCATTACCCAACTCTAATAATGCCTTTGGTTAAACCCATTGGTCCTAACCCACTTGCAGACACGGTTAAATAAAGCAAAAATCACAAACATTACAAGACATTATTTCGGGGTTGATTCTTTATCCCCAGTGGAGTCGCCAGACTGTAGGCAAGGTACAGAAATCGGCGACGCTGTTCCAGGCTCGCAGCTCGGTCGGGAGTACGGGGTAGCCCACGGAGGACTAAACCGGAGAAATAAAATGGAGTCGCCACCCAGTGTGAACTGGTAAATGATTTAAGGCCGCACTCACCCCTCGCAAGGGAAGACCTCAAACCGTTGGGTTCGAAATGGTCTCTTACTTATGCCACTTATATTGAACGGATTCGCGCAATAATATAACCAAGTCTATGCAACATACACATGCAAGAATAACCTATATCTAAGTTTGCTTACAACCTATATCTAAGTTTGCATACATATGAGTAAAACATACATCTAAGTTTGCATGCATAGATGTAAATAAAATAAAAGCAAGCACACAATCCCATGAACATATGCGTGAACGTTTCCTCAAGCGGTACGTGGAATTGTATCCCAAGTACAGACCGCACTACCGTCCATTCGGATTTGGCTACGGAATTTATTTATGGGTTTCCATCCGATATACCACGAGAGGCAACACTCAAGCATTAACACAAACACAATTATTAACCCAATGTTGACATACGTGAAACATGATAATGCATATAACCGTAAATAACTAAAGAGACAGACATGCAAAATAACAAGGAGGATAAATAACGCAAAATAAATGCGGAATAATAAAGCAATAATAAACATAAATTAAAGGCAAAATAATAAAAGACTAATAATAAGAAATAAATACTGAATAATAAATATGTGACCAAAGAATTTGGCCGTTTTCAATGTAGGACTTCGCATGCCCAGTTGGACGTATGTTACGTCCAACCAAGCATGTCGTGTCCAGAACGACAAAATAAATATAACAAAGGGTGCCCTCAGGTCTTACCTTTTAAGTCGCTTCTTAGAAGTGCATTACGTGGTCGTCGGAAGGGTTAATGGTCCGCAACTTTTCTGGTTCACTGGTTCAATATTTTCCTTCGTCACCTCACTGTTTTGGGCTACTGTTTTCTCTGTTTTGAGCTACTGTTTTTTTTTGGACTGTTTTAGGGTGCAGTTTTTGGTGATTTAGGACTGTTTTTTGGGTGCAGTTTGTGGTATTTTGGGGCTGTTTGGGTTGCTATTTTGCGGTTATTTGGGTGTGTTTAGGGGCTGTTTTGATGTGCAGTTTTTGGTGGTAAAGGGGACTGTTTTAATGTGCAGTTTTTTTGGGTGATATAGGGCATGTTTTGGTGCAGTTTTTGGGTGATATAGGGGCTGTTTTGGTGTAATGTTTTGGGTGATATAGACGCTGTTTTGGTGTATTTTTTTGGGTGATATAGGGGCTGTTTTGGTGCAGTGTTTTGGGTGATATAAGGGCTATTTTGGTGCAGTTTTTTGGGTGATATAGGGGCTGTTTTGGTGCATTGTTTTGGGCGATATAGGGGCTGTTTTGGTGCAATTTTTTAGGTGATTTGATTTGATTTTTTTAATTTGGGAAGGTGGTTTGATTTGGATTTTAACATGTGTTTAATTATTTTGGATTGGGCTTGGAGGCTTGGGCGTGTGGCTTGGCCTTTTTGGTGGGCTTTGGGCCAAGGATAAGTTTTAAAACAGAGGTCCAACAAGCGAACCCAAAGCTAAGCAAACGAATTAAGTCCAACAAGGTATTGATTTCTGAATTTTCCCTTCCGACGTCTATTACCGCGACTTCCGCGACTTAAAGGGTAGTGCCTCCATACGAGGCTCATCATCGGGACTTATATGCAAAAATGCAGCGCCTACAATAATGCTTGTGGCGCATCGCGATGCAGAGGATGTGCGCGTCGTGATGTGTGAAATTACAATTTTACTCTTTTGTCTGTTTTTCGTTGTTTTGGCTCTGATTTGATTCCATTGAGTCCTGAAATCTTATTTATCTACAAAATACACAAAACACATCAAAATATTCACAAAAATCAAGAAACTATACAAACTATTAGGTAAAAGAGGGTGGTAAATATTGATATATTTTCCGCTTATTAGTAGGCTATCCGAGTTGTGCTTAGGAAACATATAATACACCGTCAAGTTTTCGAGGCGCACATCTCATGTCTGATGGTTATTATCTAGGTCCCAAGATCAAACAAGACATGAAAACAATGTGTGAACACATCAACGGAGGTAGCGGAATACTCACATCGATCGGTTGAGACGATTTGGAGACAAATGAAGCCACTTTGCTCACTGCCAAGGGCGCCCACTGCAACCAGTCCACTGCCCTCCAAATCAGAATTTTGAGCTGAGAAACGGAGCTCCAAGCCTCGTCCGACGGATCCCGACTCATGGGTGAACCTCCCTACCACCTTCGCAAGTCTCGTAGTGTGCTAGCACTTGCGGTTTTTGCCACAAAAACCCAACTCTTGGCTTCCCTTTGCTCACATTTTTCTTGATGAAAAACCAGTAAGTTTTGCCCCATTTTGGGCGTGAAAGTGAAGGAGAGAATGAGAGAGAAAATGTGTTGTTAACTTAATAAAATATAAAGCAAAAATTGATTATATATATTTTCCAAAAATAGATAATCAATTTTCATTTAACTTTATCAAATAAATCAAATGAATATTGGAGCCAAATCCAAAAGGTTTTCCCTCCAAAATTCTTTTACACTTTATGTCAAGTTCATCACTATTCACATCAAGTCACTTTAATAAAGTGACATGTTGTCAAGTCACATCACTCAAAGTGACAAGTGATTGACGCTTGATGCGACTAATGATTTGACGCTTGATGCGACTTGCGATGCCGCAGTCGAATTCGAAATACGAATGCGCTCGCATCACACTCGGGCTCGGGTTCGCTAATTCCAAATTAACGAACTTTCCGTCGCGTCGTAATTAAATGATTACGCCTAGCGATTCACTATTCACGTCGCTAACGAATTAATTCTAAATTAATTCGTTGTCCGAATTAAAATCTAATTTTAATTCCGCGTCGAAATCTAATTTCGTTTAATATATCGAATATATTAATTTAATCGATTAATTCCAAATTAATCGTTATCTCTCTCTAGACGATATTTTATCCTAGATAAAATATCTCTGTAATTAATCCTAGATTAATTTTTCTCTTTCTCTATATAATCCCAGATTATTTAAGAGTGCGAGTTATGCGTCATCGGTGGATTATCGGGAAGCGACCCATGAGATCCCCGGATAAGTTGGCAGTAAATGCGGTAGTCGGAGTATCCGAATCACGTATGTACCATGTACTACGTTCTACCGATTTACGAGACAAGGTCGACTCCTAGCAAAGCACCAAGTCTACCCAATCTCCGGAC
>SKCR01005398.1:0-26017 GCA_019454045.1 Zanthoxylum bungeanum | reverse complement strand
GCCTAGTTGGGAAGTACGAAATAACATGGAGTCGCCACCCGGTGTGAACCGGGAAAATGAGATTTAAGGCCGCACTCACCCCTCGCAAGGGAAGACCTCAAACCGTTGGGTTCGGATGGTCCCTTACTTATGTCACTTGTAATAAAATGATTTATGTGATAATTTAACCAGGCTTAAATAACATTTATTTCCAAAGATATCATGCTTCTAAATTCATATGCATACATCAACAAGTTCATCACAATATGCAACATCACATGGCAATCTCATGAACATATTTCAATCCTATGATATGGTAAACTAAGAACAACATAATCATGCTTGAATACAAATAATACAGTTGGCTATATAACACAAGAAAGATCAACCAAGAGGCAATTATGCATGAATATGATAAGACAGACTCAGTTCAGTGTTGCGCGTTCGTGTAGCGTTCGTAAACGTGTTCGAACGGTAAACAGAAAGTTCGCGTTCGTATGGCGTTTGATAACGCGTTCGAACGGAAATGAAACAGAATGCTCGCGTTCGTATGGCGTTTGATAACGCGTTCGAACGAAAATGAAACAGAATGCTCGCGTTCGTATGGCGTTTGATAACGCGTTCGAACGGAAATGAAACAGAATGCTCACGTTCGTATGGCGTTCGTAAACGCGTTCGAACAGAAATGAGACCTGATGCATGATAAGGCAAAAATGCATGTGCGTTCGAGTTGAGTTCGTAAACGCGTTCGAACGGGAACAGACCTGATGCATGAAATGAGACGCAATACATAAACACAAAATAAAGGGGCGCGGCGAAGTACTGCCGTAAAGGTGGCCTTTTGGGGCTCTTGATCTCTCAAAGAGAGGACCTTTAGACCAACGTACTAAGCCCATGCGCATCACATCACACATACAAGAATAGAACCAATCGTATCAACCAAGTTGCCCGATTGAACATATCCTACATCCAATCTGAACACACATCAATCGGCGCGGCAAAGCATCGTGGTAACGGGTTTTAACCCCCCCCATAAGGGATATTTCATTCCACTTACTAAGCCCATGCGCTTGATTGAACCATGCATAATAGATAAACTCAATAATATCAAACTAAGTATGCCCGATTGAACGTATCTCCCATCCAACCGAACACACATCAATCGGCGCGGCAAAGTAGTGTCACAAAGGTGGCCTTTTCGGCTCTTTATCTCCCAAATGGAGGACCTTTGGACTAACTCACTAAGCCCATGCGCTTGATTGAATCATGCGTAAATAAACAACATTTTGAATTCAAGTAAAGAAAACTAAATAAACAGAAGCAACACAACGAAAGAGAGATGGTGCCGTTTACTCAAGCGGTACGTGGAGTTGTGGCCCGAGTACAGATCATATTACCGTCCATTCGGAATCGGCTATGAAATTTATGTCCGGGTTTCCATCCGATATACCGCGAGAGTTGACACATCCCTCATTCATCCAATACCCACAACATATTACATCTCATAATTAATTCATGCATATTTATCTACTCAAAGACCACAACACGCATTTCAACATTACAACCATACAAGTAATACTTAATAAATAATGCGGAAAAGGAAAACAAGTGTGAAAGATACCCTCAGGTCTAACCTTTTAAGCTGTCTCTCGGACTCGCGTTCCACGAATATCGAAAAAGGGGTAAAGCTCCGCAACTTTTCTGGTTCACTGGTTCAGCATCCTAGCTCACTGCCTTGCTGTTTTGCTTGCGGTTCGAACTCCGTTCTGCTCCTATTCGGCCTCGGTCTTGCTGCTCACTGCACGGGCCACCTGTTTTAACGTTCAATGAATTATTACTATTCCAAGTTTGTGTGGGTTCTTAGTGCAATTAAATGTGATTATTCTTAAGATTATCTATGCAGTTTTTATGTTACTGTTTTTTAAGGATTCGGGCTGCTGTGTTTGTGTGATTTTCGGTGATGTATGGAGGTTTAGAGGGGCTGGTTTTCGGTGGTGATTAGGGGTTGTTTTGGTGCTTGTAGTTTCGGTGATGTGAGGGTGGTTACTTGTGGTGGATTCGGCTATGGAGGAGATGGTTGAGGTTCTTTTGTTCTCTTGTGATTTTGTGTGAGTTGTGTGTGTTTTGTGTGTATGAGCTAGCTATGGACTAGGGTTGAGAAGGTTGGTGAAGGGTTCTTTTTATAGGCAAAGGGTTGGGCTTGACAAGGAAAGGGATTTGATTTGGTTTGGTTAAGGGAAATCAAAGATTGAGGGGGGACAAATCTTGGCTAGATAGGGAAGGTTGAATATTTGATTTGTGTTGGTTTAGGAATACAATATTTTAAGTTTGGGAATAATCTTATTAGATTGGGAATATAATTGGTTGATTGATTTTAATTTAGGCATGATTTTAGTTTAAGTTGGTAATTGTTTATTTTATGTTTGGTATATGTTTTATTTAATTATTTAATTGGTTTAAATATTTTATTTAATGTTTAATATTTAAGTTAATATTTATTTATTTAATTTGGAATGTGTTTTATGGGCTTTGGGGAGCTAAATGGGCTGAGTGTGAGGCTAGCAGCAAAACCAGAATTACCGACACCGTTCGAACGCGTCCTCGAACGCGACACGAACGCCCGCAATCTGTTCTCCGTTCGAACGAAGTAGCGAACGCAGCACTAACGAAGACAGTGAGCTTGTTTATTCTGAATTTCCCCTTCCGATATCCGTTTCCTGCGGCTTCCGTGACTCAAAAGGTAGTTGTCCCCAAATAAGACTCCTCATCGGGTTTCACATACGAAAATGCAATGCCTACAGTCGCCCCCACTTTGATGGGACTTGTGTAATGTGCAACAGTGACAATCCTATCAAAGTTATGCAATGCTTTTTCACTTACCTGGCTCGCCAGCTGCCACTTGACTTACCATGTGTTGAGTTGAGTTGATTTGGTGGTGAGGTGCTGCGACCCCTGGTTCATTCCCGAACCGTGCTCCATTTTTAGAGCGCCATTTTCGGCATCTTTTATGTGTGTGCTCCATTTTGGAGCGCCATTTCCGGCATTTGCTGTGTGTGTTCCATTTTGGGACCGTTATTTGATGAGATGGTCTTTGCCGCTACAAACCTGCAAACAAAGAAAAAAAACAAACATTGCATGTATGTGATATGTATGCATGTATGCATGGATATGTATCATATTCTGATGGGTTGGGCCTTCCTTGGTCCATTTCCGAACCGTGCTCCATTTTCGGAGTGCCATTTTTGGCGAGATGTGATAATGGTCCATTTCGAACCGTGCTCCATTTTCGGAGTGCCATTTTCGGCGAGTGATAGTAGTTCATTTTCGAACCGTGCTCCATTTTTGGAGTGCCATTTTCGGCGAGTGATGAGATGATGGTCCTTTTCAAACCGTGCTCCATTTTCGGAGTGCCATTTTCGGCGAGATGAGATGATGGTCCATTTCCGAACCATGCCTGATAAGAGAGTGTGGTCCATTTTCGAACCATTACTGATGAGAGTGGTCCATTTTCGAACCGTTGCTGATAGAGAGTGGTCCATTTCTGAACCAATACTGATGAGAGTGGTCCATTTTCGAACCGTTGCTGATAAGAGAGTGGCCCATTTTCGAACCATTACTGATGAAAGTGGTCCATTTTCGAACCGTTGCTGATAAGAGAGTGGTCCATTTTCGAACCATTACTGATATAATAGTGGTTCATTTCCGAACCGTTGCTGATAAGAGAGTGGTCCATTTCTGAACCAATACTGATGAGAGTGGTCCATTTTCGAACCGTTGCTGATAAGAGAGTGGTCCATTTTCGAACCATTACTGATATAATAGTGGTTTATTTCCGAACCGTTGCTGATAAGAGAGTGGTCCATTTCTGAACCATTACTGATAATGATGTGGGCCTCGCCCCCTAGAGTACTATACCCGGCAGAACTAATATTGAACCAATGTGGGCCTCGCCCCTAGAATGCCATACCCGGCAGAATTGATACTGAACTGATGTGGGCCTCGCCCCTAGAATGCCATACCCGGCGGAATTGATATTGAACTGATGTGGGCCTCGCCCCCTAGAATGCCATACCCGGCGGAAACTGATGCTGATGTGGGCCTTGCCCCCAGACTGATACTGATATGGGCCTCGCCTCAAACTTATACTGATATAGGCCTCGCCTCAAACTTATACTGATATAGGCCTCGCCCCTGGGACTTATCCCAAGACTGAAACTGATATGGGCCTCGCCCCCAACTGATACTGATATGGGCCTCGCCCCCAGCCTGATACCATACTGTCGCGGTTCCTGATTGGTTTGTCTTTGCCCGCTTTCTCTCTTTCTGCTTCAAAACCTGTGAATACAAAGCAAAACAAACACAAAAGAGTGCAAAGTATGTTACGTGTATGCATGCATGAATGAGTTCCATATCCCGTTGGGTTAGGTCTTCCGCCAATTCTTCCTCAGGCAAAGTTCTGCTTCAATCTTTCCACTTTAATCGGCTCGGTGAACTCATTCCCTTCCAAGTCTGATAGTCTCACTGCCCCATTTCTCAATTTCTGAATGATCACCATATCTTTTCTGCTTGCTGCTTTCGGGAATTTCCCGTGTTCTAAGCATCACTGAATTTCATAGTACCAAGGTTGAATGTTTTTCTCAAATATACTAATGTTGCCGGTTGAGAGGAAGAGATTCAGGCAAGTAAGCAAAACGAACGTCTTTATTATCATTAAGAAAAGGTTCGAACGAAGAGACAAAATCAATGTCTTTATTAAAAATGCAGGATCAAATAAACTATGAGGAATAACTTCATCACTCGCAGCATTGCCTTCTTCATTGGCCTATGGTTCTCCACCGTTGTCATCCCATATTCCTATGAATGAAGCTGAGTGGTTGAGAGTTTGGAGGACAAGGGTTTCGGGTAGGCCAGAGTTGATCATGTAGTTGAGTAGGGGATTTCTGTGTGCGTTGGGTTGTTCTCTTTCTGGGTCAGGTATTTTGTGGGAGTCAATGAGGTTTTGGATCTCATGCCTAAGGCGGGTGCAGCTATCAGTTTCGTGACCCCTTCTTCGATGGAAGTGACAATACAGGCTTAGGTCAAGGTTGGGTGGTACAGGGTTTGGAATTGGTTTAGCCTCTAAGGGTTCCAGAAGTCCTTGCATCTTCAACTTTTCGAACACCCTTGAAAGAGGCTTACCAAGGATGGAAAACCGCCTGCTTTTGATGGCAGTGACCTCAGCGGTAGTGGGCTTGGTCCCTGAAGGTCCCTCAATATTCCTTCTATTCTGGCCATAGAACTTTCTGTTTTCAGCCTCCTCTTCCTCAATATCCATGACAGTTTCCCTCAACTGTCGAAAATCAGAAATCATCGAAGTCATCCTCCTCAGCTTACTATAAATAGAGGGCTTAGTGCCCTTGATGATCATTTTGATCTGGTCATTTTCTGAGGGCCGGGTCTGCATCTTCAAAAGCTGGCTTCTCCAGCGATCCACATACTCTTTGAAGTTTTCTTCCGGCTTCTGCTTAGTGTTCTCCAAATCACGGAGTGATAAGTCAATCTCTAAGTCTGTAACATACTGTTTCAGAAAAGCATCAGCTAGTTCCCTCCAATCTTCTTTAACCTTCTTCTCAAGGCTATGATACCAAACCACATGTGCCCCCTCGAGTGACATCCCAAACATCTTTTGGACTTGGCGCTGAGACAGGCCAACTGAACTCATAACAGACACATACTGACGGAGATGCACCCTCGGATCTCCATTCCCATTGAACTTAGCCAAATCTGGCATCTTAAACTGCGCTGGCAACTGCTCTTCAAACTTCATTGTCTCATAATCTAGCAAATCTTCATTCTTACCCCTCATCTTGCGGGTAACGGATTCAACCTGATCCCTGAGTTTATGTATCTCGGCCTGAGACCCAATCACTCTGTCTGTTGCATACTCTGTCATATCATCATCAAAAGCGGGGATATCATCCCCCAACCCATTCGGAAGCTCCTCGCGCCTTACATTCTCAGAATTTCCCCCAGCACGGGGCACAGCCATATTTGTCATGGCAGCAGTCAAGGCTTGCAACTGTTCAGTAATCTTGGCGAAGCCACTTTCCAACTGATCTATCCGGGATACCTCAGTATCTGATTCACTCATGTCTGTTCTCAGTATCTTGGTGAGTCTTCCCTTTTTTCTAACCCAACGGGAATCTATGATGGCTTTCAGAATACAAGGGTTAACATGATGTGTGTATGCATGGGGTGCGTGAGATGCATGTAACACATATAACATACTAAATCAACTAAAATTCTCAAACAAATCGGCCCGTTATCATTTTAGAATCTTTCGGGCTAACTGTCATAAGAGTGAACCCGTCCCAGTTTAAATGGCCCAACGAGTTCATGTCTTATGGCAAAGAGCCCAACTAAATCCAAATGATAATATTCCGAACACAATCATAAAATGGCCCATTGTTATTTAGAAGCCTTTTGGCCCAATCGTCATAAGATGTGTCCTTGTCCCAGTTTAAATGGCCCAACAAGCCCATATCCCATGATAAATGGTCCAAATGGATCCAAACAACGATGTTCCCAAACACAAGCATAAAAGAAAGATGATGCAAACATCACATAATAATTTTTTACAAAGTGGCCCATCAACATTTCAGAAGCTTTTGGCCTAATAGTCATAAGGTACAAACTTGCCCTAGTTTAAATGGCCCAGCAAGCCCGCATTTCTGACAATAGTCCAACTGCATCCAAATGAGGATGGTCCACAAGCACATATTCAAGGAAATAATTGTTACTTTAGCCAACCCGGTCTATAGGTGGGTTAGTAAGAGTATAGACAAAGGCTCTCACCGGCGAAGGATGGCCCACAACTAGGTCTCCCCACTTAAGGGTTCGAGCAACCAAGTGAGCGCACCCTTTTTTATACACTAAGGTACGTGCCAATGAGCTATGGTGTGTGACGGACTGTCAAATGGATTTCCCGTTGTAGATCCCCCAGAGGGAAGGTGAAGCGAGGCTCACTTAAATACCCAAGCCTCTTAGGCTCTTATCGCTTGTTGTCAGGAATAAACAACGAGTCCTCCAAATTAGTCCATCACAATATGCTACGAGTAGATGGCTATCTAGGTGTCTTCACAGATTTTCCTTCTAGAAAGGTAGTGAATGAAGGAAGACACCAAACCATTACCTAGCCTAAAAATGCCTTTGATTAAACCCTCACTTTATCCACTATAGACACGGTCAATTAAAACATAAATCCAATCATTACAAGACAATATTCGGGGCCGATTCTCTATCCCCAGTGGAGTCGCCAGACTGTGGACAACAGGACCTGGGCGACGCCGTTCCTAGGCTCGCGGCCTAGTTGGGAAGTACGAAATAACATGGAGTCGCCACCCGGTGTGAACCGGGAAAATGAGATTTAAGGCCGCACTCACCCCTCGCAAGGGAAGACCTCAAACCGTTGGGTTCAGAATGGTCCCTTACTTATGTCACTTGTAATAAAAGGATTTATGTGATAATTTAACCAGGCTTAAATAACATTTATTTCCAAAGATATCATGCTTCTAAATTCATATGCATACATCAACAAGTTCATCACAATATGCAACATCACATGGCAATCTCATGAACATATTTCAATCCTATGATATGGGAAACTAAGAACAACATAATCATGCTTGAATACAAATAATACAGTTGGCTATATAACACAAGAAAGATCAACCAAGAGGCAATTATGCATGAATATGATAAGACAGACTCAGTTCAGTGTGTGCGCGTTCGTGTAGCGTTCGTAAACGTGTTCGAACGGTAAACAGAAAGTTCGCGTTCGTATGGCGTTTGATAACGCGTTCGAACGGAAATGAAACAGAATGCTCGCGTTCGTATGGCGTTTGATAACGCGTTCGAACGGAAATGAAACAGAATGCTCGCGTTCGTATGGCGTTTGATAACGCGTTCGAACGGAAATGAAACAGAATGCTCACGTTCGTATGGCGTTCGTAAACGCGTTCGAACGGAAATGAGACCTGATGCATGATAAGGCAAAAATGCATGTGCGTTCGAGTTGAGTTCGTAAACGCGTTCGAACGGGAACAGACCTGATGCATGAAATGAGACGCAATACATAAACACAAAATAAAGGGGCGCGGCGAAGTACTGCCGTAAAGGTGGCCTTTTGGGGCTCTTGATCTCTCAAAGAGAGGACCTTTAGACCAACGTACTAAGCCCATGCGCATCACATCACACATACAAGAATAGAACCAATCGTATCAACCAAGTATGCCCGATTGAACACATCCTACATCCAATCTGAACACACATCAATCGGCGCGGCAAAGCATCGTGGTAACGGGTTTTAACCCCTCCCCATAAGGGATCTTTCATTCCACTTACTAAGCCCATGCGCTTGATTGAACCATGCATAATAGATAAACTCAATAATATCAAACTAAGTATGCCCGATTGAACGTATCTCCCATCCAACCGAACACACATCAATCGGCGCGGCGATAGTAGTGTCACAAAGGTGGCCTTTTCGGCTCTTTATCTCCCAAATGGAGGACCTTTGGACTAACTCACTAAGCCCATGCGCTTGATTGAATCATGCGTAAATAAACAACATTTTGAATTCAAGTAAAGAAAACTAAATAAACAGAAGCAACACAACGAAAGAGAGATGGTGCCGTTTACTCAAGCGGTACGTGGAGTTGTGGCCCGAGTACAGATCATATTACCGTCCATTCGGAATCGGCTATGAAATTTATGTCCGGGTTTCCATCCGATATACCGCGAGAGTTGACACATCCCTCATTCATCCAATACCCACAACATATTACATCTCATAATTAATTCATGCATATTTATCTACTCAAAGACCACAACACGCATTTCAACATTACAACCATACAAGTAAACTTAATAAATAATGCGGAAAAGGAAAACAAGTGTGAAAGATACCCTCAGGTCTAACCTTTTAAGCTGTCTCTCGGACTCGCGTTCCACGAATATCGAAAAAGGGGTAAAAGCTCCGCAACTTTTCTGGTTCACTGGTTCAGCATCCTAGCTCACTGCCTTGCTGTTTTGCTTGCGGTTCGAACTCGTTCTGCTCCTATTCGGCCTCGGTCTTGCTGCTCACTGCACGGGCCACCTGTTTTAACGTTTTCAATGAACTATTCCAAGTTTGTGTGGGTTCTTAGTGCAATTAAATGTGATTATTCTTAAGATTATCTATGCAGTTTTATGTTACTGTTTTTTAAGGATTCGGGCTGCTGTGTTTGTGTGATTTTCGGTGATGTATGGAGGTTTAGAGGGGCTGGGTTTCGTTGGTGATTAGGGGTTGTTTTGGTGCTTGTAGTTTCGGTGATGTGAGGGTGGTTACTTGTGGTGGATTCGGCTATGGAGGAGATGGTTGAGGTTCTTTTGTTTCTTGTGTTTGTGTGAGTTGTGTGTGTTTTGTGTGTATGAGCTAGCTATGGACTAGGGTTGAGAAGGTTGGTGAAGGGTTCTTTTTATAGGCAAAGGGTTGGGCTTGACAAGGAAAGGGATTTGATTTGGTTTGGTTAAGGGAAGTCAAAGATTGAGGGGGGACAAATCTTGGCTAGATAGGGAAGGTTGAATATTTGATTTGTGTTGGTTTAGGAATACAATATTTTAAGTTGGGAATAATCTTATTAGATTGGGAATATAATTGGTTGATTGATTTTAATTTAGGCATGATTTTAGTTTAGTTGGTAATTGTTTATTTTATGTTTGGTATATGTTTTATTTAATTATTTAATTGGTTTAAATATTTTATTTAATGTTTAATATTTAAGTTAATATTTATTTATTTAATTTGGGATGTGTTTTATGGGCTTTGGGGAGCTAAATGGGCTGAGTGTGAGGCTAGCAGCAAAACCAGAATTACCGACACCGTTCGAACGCGTCCTCGAACGCGACACGAACGCCCGCAATCTGTTCTCCGTTCGAACGAAGTAGCGAACGCAGCACTAACGAAGACAGTGAGCTTGTTTATTCTGAATTTTCCCTTCCGATATCCGTTTCCCGTGGCTTCCGTGACTCAAAAGGTAGTTGTCCCCAAATAAGACTCCTCATCGGGTTTCACATGCGAAAATGCAATGCCTACACCATGCTTCACTAATCACCATCGATTGGGGACCACGCTTAATATGCTTAAACCTCTTAAGCATCACAATCACCGATGCAAATCTTGTTTCTGCAACTGAAAGTAATTTCAAATGAACAAATCTATTGAAAATTGCCAATCTCATAGAATGGTTCATAATGAAATTCTTGATTTGCATGGCATCTCCATGAATATCAGTGATCCAACTACATGCTTTATAGGTGTCCCAATTACTTTCGATATTTTTTGCTGCACAAATATTTTTCAGTGCAAGATTGAGAGTATGAACAACACATGGTGTCCAATATATGTGTGGAAACAACCCTTCAATAATTTCTCCTGCATCTTTACAATTTCTAGCATTATCAGTGATCACTTGGACAACATTCTCATGTCCAACTTCATTTATAACTTCTTTCATCAACTCAGCAATGAAATACTTGTTCTTTATATTATCTGAGCAATCAACAGCCTTAAGAAACATTGGACCACTATCACTAATAGCAATAAAATTAATCAGTGGCCTCCTTTGTGAATCACTCCATCCATCACTTACGATGCTTACACCCTTTTCCCTCTAACTAAATTTAATTGGTTCTAACAATCTTTCCACATTTGATTTCTCTTGTGTAAGTAAAGTACTTTTTAAAGCATTATAACTTGGAGGTACATAACCTGATATCATGTGGTTCGCTGCAAATTTGAATGAACTAACAAAATAAGGGTTCCGAGCAATATTAAAAGGCATATCTGCCGTATAGAACATTCTTGCTATCTCTGCATGTAGTTGATTACGATCTTCTATCTTAAAAGCCTTGTTGATAGTATATGATGAACTTTCAGCTCCGTATGTCTTTCTTTTCTTAAAATCAAACTCAGTAGCACTAGAAGAATGAGGTAAATGTACTTTTCTTGGTGCCAAATTTTCTAATCTTTTTTTAGCTTTTTCCTCCAAACTTTTCATCTATGCCACATCACTAGATTTTACCTTTTTACAAGATGCAATTCCTTTTTGAGGAATTTTCAACAAGTGAGCTCTTACTCTTGTGTAAGTACCTTGTTTCTTTTCATGACAAAAATTACATTTCCAACTTACATTTCCTCCATCATCACCTTTTTTCTCCACTCGTTTGACAAAGGTACGGTATCACTATCATTAACATTAGCAGTTGAAGAATTCATAGCCAACAATTAAATTATCCACCTGTTCAATTCACAAACAATAAATATAAAATGATATTAAGTCGTAAATATCAATGAAAAAAATTAATATATCAAGTAATTAAAAATAGTAACACAACATCAATTATATACTTTAATAATTTATTAAAATGTAGTAATGCAATAACAAAAATAATATGTTGAAGTATGATCCTATTGCAAATAAGTGTGAATACAAATTTTGTATATATAATCAATAGCAATTTAAATCGTGAATAGAAGATTTGTATATTATAATCAATATAAATTTTCCACGTACAAAGTGAAGAAAAACAAAGTTAAGAAAAGTAAAAAAATAATAATTGGTGAACAGCTGTTTTGACTTTTCAATTGAAAACTAATCAAAACTATTTTGCTTTTTTTTTTTCTTCTTTCTTTACACTGCTTGCTTTTTTTTCTTCTTCTTTACAAATTGAAACAGAACGACTCAACGACAACGACGCCAACAACAAGCTCGCTTTGAACGATCAAGGAAAATCATAACCAGCTCGCTTTGAACCAATCAACATTCATAATTCATTCTTTTACTTTCCAATTTTCATCTATTATGCTTTTAATTTTTAAAAACCTAAGTACCATAAAGATTTGAAATTGAGTGCGGGTGTTAAATTTTAATGTTATTTACCTGTAATTTTTGGTGTCTAAGCTGCTGCAGTTTCATAGATTTCTCAGATTTTATATTTGCTTCTGTTTTTTTTTTTTTTTTTTGGTTGTTAATGACGATTGCTAAGAGTTCAGTTTGTAATTTATACTAATTCGGAAAATATGAAAATTGAAAACCCTAAATACCAAAAATAAATGGTTATACGTTTCCAAATTTTTCAAAAACGTTTCCTAAAAGTTTCCATAATATTTTATTATTATTATTATTATTATTTATTTTTGCTTATTCAGAAACGTTTCAGAAACGTTTCCAAACGTTTCTTACAAGTTTCAGTGTCCCCTACGTTTCTGAAACTTGAAACGAAGGGGAAATAAGGTTTCTGGGCTTCCTAGGTTAGGACTTGTGAGAGACTTTGGCTCTGCCCATTAGTCCGGACAAGAGATAGGGTTATAGTTTTTGAGGAGAGGTAAGCTGTGAGGTTTTTAATACCACATTTGTAACTTAAACAAATTTAATAATAATTAGTGTGCAAATTAAATAATAATTATTAGGCAAAAAAGATAATTTCAGTTACTGAAATTATTATAATTTTTTTTTTTAACTTCTCCAACAATTAATTTCTTGTAACTCTTCAAAACATTAAAACCATTTTTTATAAAAATTCATATTTACAACAACACGTGTCGAAATATTATTGGGAAGAACAAAGAAACAAAGTAAACGCCACCTCACCAGCTGCATTCATTCACCCTTCCTGTCTGCACGAAACGTCTCATTTTTCTCTCATCGCCATGTTCCTCAAAAACGCATATCACAGGTAAATAAATTCATGTTTATTATAATCCTTTTAAATATCTGAAATGTCAACAGTTTTTCTCTCACTAGAAGAGCAAAAGAAGGAGAGGATAATGGGGAAGACGAGGGGGAGATCGCCTGTGAATGCGGTGCTTATATGGCTGATGAGGCAGCCAATGAAGGTTAAGAGCTGTCTTGCTGTGGCGTTTATCGTGTGTTCACTGGTGGCCCTGAAGCTTTTGGTTAGAAATCAATTTTTTTTCTTTATCAGTTCTGAATCAGTTCATGCTGCTGGGATCATGGTCTTGATTTACAAGCTCAACACCAAAAAGACATGTTCTGGTATCTTCCACATAATTTTCCATATATATATATATATATATATATATAATTTTACAAATGACAAGTCATGTAGTTAGTTTTGCTAATATGTGGATCATTGCTCAATTGAAGTGCATGTGCTCGTCAGAACATATAGTCGGTGATAATTAATTTATTAGCATTGGATTGATGATTTTAGTGATGCAGTACTTGAAGATAATTGTACCTTTTATATGATTAAAGTTTCAAATTTCCGTATCATAAGGTCAATAGAAGCTTTTCAGTTATCTTTTGTATATATTTTTTTTCCAGGTCTTTCGCTGAGGAGTCAAGAGCTCACGGCTATTTTCCTGGCTGCGAGATTGCTCTGCAGCGTACTTATGGAGGCTAACATTCACACGATACTAGATTTTGCATCCCTTGCACCCACTGTCTGGGTAATATATATGATCTGGTTCAAGTTGAAGTCAACCTACATCAAGGAGCTAGACACCTTCCCCTTACACTACATAGTATGTCCGTTGTTTGTTTTCATTCATATTGGTAGAAAATAGTTAGAATAATAATTTTTCAGGATTCGTTTTTTTCTAAATTTAGTATGAACTAGCCACCAGTCAATAGTATTTTATTCATTGAAAAAGCTCACTAAGTTTTATACGACTATGTTCCTTTTTTGAATCCATAGGTTGACATTGTCTTTAAATTAAATAAACTAAAACAATAGATGCTAAGGAATCAATTGTTTGATTAAATATTTATATGGGACTTAGATTGAAACAAACAATCGGAATATGACCATTTACCATAAATTTGATTAACTTATTTACCTGTTTGAAAGTTGTATCGGAATATTTAACTTATTTACAAACAATTGCGGTGATGACAATGTGACGGCCTTTGTATAAATGGTGGCGTTACAATAATGAAAGTTGTCTTTGGTTTCTTATGTATGCGATATTAATATATTTGAGAAATTTTTCAAGTGTTTGCACTTTATCCACGAACAAGACAAATTGATTTTCCCTTGAATATTGATAGTGCTGCCCTTACATAGTTGATATAAATAGTTTACATCACAACTAATGAGGCATTTGGCGTTTCATTTATCGATAGATATTATAATGATTTAAATAAAATTAACTAATGCCATATACATGGTCATTAAGGATTGGTGACACATTCCACTATGTATCTTGACCAAGTAAATGTAGCATTATTGTATTGCTATTGGTATTGATGTCTGACTTTTGTGTAGTATGTTCTCCTCTGTCTGCTTGAAAAGAACAACAATGTTATTAACTTGAAATCTTTGAGAAAGAAAGTATGTTTTTTTTTTATAATCCCAGCAATCAAGTTTTCTTCAAATTGTGTGACAGGTGGTGCCTAGTGCCTAGTGCTATTCTGGCTCTTATAATCCACCCTACTCATATTCGAGACAGAAAATTCAGCTCAATCCTATGGGCATTTTGTGTGTACGTGGAATCTGTTTCAGTGCTGCCTCAACTTCGTATGATGCAGAATGCTAAAGTAAAAGTTCTAGCCCCTTGGCACATACATTCATTTATGTTACAAAGAGTAACTTTTGCAGTTCTTGTTGCTTGATTTTTAGATGGTTGAACCATTTACATCCCATTATTTGCCTTTGCTTGGGTGTTGCAAGATTCTTGTCCTTCGCTCATTGGATTATAAGGGTTAGTTCTAAAATGATATAAAACCTTACTCATTGAACATAGTTGGGAACGCTATTGAAACACGATACCTTGTGACTGAGATGCAGATTATTGAGACAAGTGGGCATCATTTCTTTTTGATTGGTCATGGATACCTCTGGTTTCCATTTGCGTTGCTTGCGGAAATTATCCAGACATTCATCTTGGCTGACTTTTGTTACTATTACATCAAAAGATACCCTTGATTCTTCTTCTGGTTGCTATATATATCTTGCACAATCCAGCTTTTAGTTTTCGGTTCATGTTTCTCCGTTTTCGATTCTGCAGTTTAAAGGATGGCCAATTGCTCATGAGGATGCCAGTTTAAATTTCTGATTTTCGTTTCTTGAGATGATATACGTGCAGCTCACTTCTTCTGAAGAATTGTTTTGGTAGTTAGCGTTCCTGTGTGTTCTTGTTAGTTGATCTAATATATCCATTATTAATGGTGATGATTACGTTCAATTCAATTTTATAAGTTTCTATTTGTGTTGCATATGCCAATGTTTAGTGCTTAACAAATTAACACCAAACTTGTCAAAGCAGAAGGTTGGTAGAGTTGTGAAATTGAAATCTTGAATAATTCTGAACATGATAAATAATGAAATGTGCTTATGTGTGTGATTAATAATTTGGAATATCGTGTCTGTGAAACTAAACCGACTATGCCTTCAAATTTTTGAGGAGTATATTTGGGTAAAGCTGAAGTTAGCTTTAAAAGCTATATTCTTGAAGCAACCGATTTCCTGCGATTTGGAAAAGCTGTATTAGGTAGAAATAAAGCCATTTTCATTCTTTGTTTAATAATTATGATTCTTGTTAATGTGAATGATATGTGATGATGGTGCTTATATATATATATATATATATATATATATATATATATATATATATATATATATTATATATCTTATATGATTTCGAATCATGTTTTTTGGATGTGTATCTATGCTTTGGAAATTTAATACGGTAATGAAGTGAGAAATGTGTTAAGGTGCATTTTTTAGTAGTAAAACCTATTGGTTCGAGTTTGAATATAAGTTTTTTTTAACAGTTTGAGTTAAAGCTAAGAAAGTTTGAAATTCAAGGGTTTTTTTTTGAATAGATTTAAATGATTTATTTTTCAAAGAAAAGTATTTTTAGAAAGGTTTCTTACAGCCCTGAAATTTAAAGCATGGTTTTGTGGCTAACCCTAATTCTATCAATACATAATAAAATCCTAGTAAATTAAACCTAATAACACATAATATCATTCAAATGTTCGTGCATGGGCTTTCTAATTTAATTAATATTTAGCTCAACACTTAAACATAACATAATCTTAAAGAAACGATTATAGGATACCTTGAGTTTGCATTTTAGCCAAGAAGAACTCCGAATTTGACTTTGACTTAAACTATATAGTTGCCGATCTCTGAGTCTTATTTTCAACGCAACTTCAATCACCAAAATCGGATATCGTATGATAAAGTTTCGGCTAAAAAACTAATCTTACGCAATTCTCATCATTGCTAATGCACCATTCGAAAATTAAGCCCAAAATCAATTAAGTCAGCCCATGCACGTTCAAGACTCATTCCATACATGCCTTATACATAATAAATCATTTATATAAAGTCTCATACATGGCCCAAGCTCTAAACCCAAGGAATCTTCCAAATCCAGCAAAATGGCCCAAATACACCAATCTGATAAAGCCAATTCTAGATCATATCAGAATTGATCTTGGGAGGGGTTTTGTTATTAAACAATGGTTATATAAGATTTTGGGAGTTATATGTGGATCATATCATTCCCCCTCTCTTGAAAATGATTCATCTAATCCGCGCCCAGATCATAGATAGTAATGATAAAAAACAATTGGACGGTTATTCTGAACAAGGAAAAATCATATGGAAGAGAAGTGTCAATGTTAAAAGTGTAGAAAGTATTATACTAACAGTGTTTCAGAAGTGCCACCATAGCATATGCCATCACAACATATGCCACCACATCATGTGCCACATGATGAGCACGAGGCCAAGAATGCATTTGCTGAATTCGATGAAATGGAAAGGAGATATAGGCCAAGAGATAGAAGGCATGATTCAAGATGTGCTAGGAAGGATAAGAGATTTGATAGAGGTTATAGGAGAGATGGTTGAAGATAATATGATGATTTTAATGATAGGAGAGAGTATGGTCAGAGAGATGATATAGATAGAGATATGGGCAGTATAAAAATGAAGATAGCCTAGTTACAAGGAAAGAATGAGCTAGAGGCTTACTTAGATTGAGAAAAGAGTATCGAGTTAATATTTGGGTGCCATAATTATTTATATGAGAAAAATATTAATTTAGCAATCATTGAGTTCACATATTATGCCTTAAAATGATGGGATCAGTTAGCTCTTAGTAGAAGAAAGAATTATGAGAGGTCGTCGAGACATAGGTAGAATTAAAGGGCACCATGAGAAAAAGATTCATTCCTAACCATTATTACAGAGATATATACTGGAAATTACAACATCTCTATCAAAGTTCCAAGAGTATATAGGATTATTACACAGAGATGAATGTGGCTATGATTATGGATAATGTAGTAGATGATGTAGAGGCTACCATGACATGGTGTTTAGGGGGCTTAAATAGGGAGATTACCAACATTGTAAAGTTGCGACATTATGTTGAGTTACAAGATATGTTGCATATATCAATCAAGGTAGAGAAACAACTAAAGAGGAAGTTAACATTCAGATACACCACTATATTCATTTCTGCTTGATGAGGGAAATAGGCTGGTAATGAAAAGAGAGATGCAGACTATAATAAGCTTAAGGCTGAACCTAGTGCTAAAGGAAAAGAAGTCGTAGGTGTTGGAAATGCTAAGTTGCAATATAAGATCACATTAGTTAAGACTAGAGAGATTATGTGTTTTGGTGGCGGGGTTTCCAACGATTTCAAAAAAAAAAAAAAGAAGTTGGAACATATTTCATCATTGTGCCTCACCAATCACACTTTGGTGATCAGAAAAAATGGTGAATATGATTATACAGATGCAGAAGTAGAAGATGAGATGTTTGAGTTGGTAGATGATGTTAGAACAATATGCACAAATTAGAATAATATTACCGTTCACTGGGAAATTAAGAAATCAACTGGGTTGAGTCGCGGACCAGGTGGCTCTCTTTAAGACGTTTCGCGGCTCTGCCCAGTAATTTGTGCTAGCAGTAATCGGCCTCGTCGTCTCCAGGATAAAACAGCCCAGAAAAATTTATGTCTCAATCGGTATGCATAAAAAATCGATTGTTACACTCACACCCAACACAAATAACAATTACTCGGGATCTATAGAAACAATAGTGAGGGTATCGACTTTGAAACTATCGGAAACAAACAAAAAAAATTGCTGAGGAAAACTTTTCTCTCGGCTTGCAAAATTATTTATTTTCTTTCGGCTTTTTGGTTTTCTCAGTTACCCTGAGATTTCGGAAAACTAAGCATGCAGGTTCTAAGTGCCCTAACAACATCCATCAAACCATAAATCTCTCCCTAGCAACATCGAGCAAGACACAGAACCCAGAACAACCCGAAGTCTCCCTAATTTATTACTCATCATCCCAAAATCCAGACATGCTCCACCACACACAAAAAAAAACGAATAGCAAGCATAAACCAAGGAGGTCGTTCAGAGATTTACTTGATTCTTTTTGAAGGCTGGAAGAGTGCTTTTTTGAACTTTGGTCGCACTAATCGGACGGGTCGCAGTTGGAAAGATGAGAGTTTTTGCAGTTGATAAAGTTCAAATTTTTTCCAAACAGACGCAAGGTGATCACTTCATCTTCTTATAGTCACATCGGAGCATCTGTGACCGTTAGATCAAGAAAGAGCCCCAGATGTGCGCCATGTGTCGACTTCGGAAGTGATTTGTCAGAATTGAATGATTGGACGTATTTTAGTGTCGGCAGTGAACGGTCGATTTTGTTTGCTTTTGGCGGGAAGCCGGCTGATGTTTGACAGGTGTCAGGCTCAGGTTAAACCCTAGAGATGATTTGATGGGCATTTAAATGGATGTGACGGTTGTGTGTCTCGAGAGAGTCTCCAGAAGGGCAACGAAAAGATTTTATTTTGGCGAGAAAAGAAATCAGACTGAGCATCTTAGTCATACCGAGGACATGGTGGTGACAGGCCAATAAACTTCTCCTCATAAAGGTCAGCCATCAGTCCGTCAGGAGTACTCCTCTTTTTTATATAGTTCCCGGCAGCAACTTGTATACTCGTTGGAACCGAGAACTAGAGGACAGATGTTGATGGTATTTTCAGGCACTATGATATTTAAGCAATACGGCATGGGTAAAAGGGTAACTCCCTTCTTGATCGAGACCATTAATGCCGACTCGACCATTAGATGTTGCATGCGCCAACGGTTAGGGGCCGAGCACTTGATGATCGGTGACCGACTGCTTAAGCTCGGATGAACGGGCATTATCAGATCGATAACAGCATTCTCAGTTCAGAGGACCATTGTGACCGACCTCGTAAAGACCGAGCAGATGGCAAAATATGTTCCAGGTGATAAGTCATCCTATTTTTACGGGATAACATGATAAATCATCCTATTTTCATGGGATAAGATGATAAGTCAGTGTTCTTACAGGATAAAGATAGAAGTGAAGGTAGTTTCGTCCAAGAGGTCTTGTGGGAAAGGGAAACCGTCTCTTTGCTAGTATAAATGGGAGGGGAAAGCATACTTGAAAGGGGGCTATTAGATAAGAAAACAATAGAGAATTTACACCTGTAAACACAAAAAACAGATCGGCCGAGCATATTTCAGTAATAAAATATCATCCTTTTTGCGCCCGTGGATGTAGGTTGGATCTAATCCGCCGAACCACGTTAAATCTCTTTGTTGATTGGTGTGTTCATCTATCTTTTGCCAAATGTACTTTTGGTTTCCCATAACAAAACAAATTCACAGTTGCAGAAGGATTGTCTCGGAAGCAAAGAGCCTTTATTGCTCCTGAGACTAAAATCAGCCGTCAACAAATGTGTTATAATTATTTCGAAATTGACCAATCAAAACGGAGAGAGCTCCATAAATCATACATCTATGGGGAAAAAAAAAATCAGGGATAGGGAGGTAAAATCGCCTTGATGAAGTGCAGGCTCCTTCAATTATTAATATTACTTTTCCGAGAATATTTAACTTTAATTTCCTTTACAGGGCAAAATCCAGAAGTTTGAAGCCGATTATCACTTTCTGCAGAACAATGAAATAGATTGATATCACTTTCTTTCTGTCAGCTTTCATTTGTTTTTGCTCTTTTATTTTTATTCATGGCTATGAAGACTTTAAAAGGTGCATGATCCTGCGGTCCATATATATAATATTGCAAAGAGAGAAGAATGACATAAGGGATATTGATGCTTCTGTTTTTGGACTATTTGATACAAAAAAAAAAAAAACACCCGACAAAATCTTCCTGTGTTATAGCATTGATCTGATTCCATGCACGAGGCAAAATTCAAATTTGGCCTTCTTGTATTGTCTCACATTGTTTGGAGTTAGTTTGTCTGATGCACACTAAGAGATTCTCTCAAATAATTGGACGTATTTTGGGTTAAGACTTCGGATATGAGCTACCTTATCGGAGAACAAGACCGGCAGGCTTCTAAAACGGATAATATCTGATTAGTTAAGTTATTCCTTATAAATGGTATCAAAAATAGCTTATCCAATCAATATGTCAACAAGGACGTTTGGCTTTAAGAGGGATTGTAATATCTCATATTGTTTAGGAAGTAGTTTGTCGATATATTTATAATTATAGGATTCTTCAACTGGTTAGATGCATTTTTGGGTCCTATTTGTAATGCTGCGGGTTATAAAATAATTAGGTCCGATTTGTCAACAAGATTTTGATTAATTAGGTCCGATTTGTAATGCTGCGGGTTATAAAATAATCACTATACATAGAGCTGTGTTGAAGAAGTAATCAATTGTTAAGTAATTAGTTGTCTGATAATAAGTTCTATTTTTTAAAATATTTCGTAAATTTTATTGTTTACATGTCATGACAGTGAATATATATAACTAAAATAAACATTATGTTGAATAAAACTTAATTTAATTTCATTTGGTGGTGTAGAGTTTAGGATCCCACCTTGAAATTTTGTGTTTGAATTTAGAGAGTGCGTTTCTTATAAGAGTCTGGGACAGTCAGGGATTTTACGTGCTCTATTTAAGCCTGTAAGCGGTGAGATTTCTAATGATTTCAAAAAAAAAAAATGTATACAAAATTCATTTACAATATTTGCAAATGAGACTACATATACATGCCGTTGTAATTCAAATGACTCATAAAATCGAAATTCAACATATTAATCTTATTAAGATAAAATACAGTGGAAATGAATTTTATTGATCTCAATTCTTAGAGCTTGTCTTACAAATTTGAAGAAAAAGAAGTGATAAAGCAGCTGATTTGCAAATGGTAGATAGAGGGATTCCATATTCTCCTTTCCTGAACAGCCCTTGCAAAAAAGGCAAGAAGCATAGCACCACATACACACTGCAAAAGTACTCTCCTACCCCTGAGCCATGGCCACCATGTGGTTGCAACCCTAGCAAGACAGTGGCTAAAGCCCCAAGGTGAATCAGAAGGATTGTAGTGCCGGGAACAAAGAAAAGGGACTCATCGAACTTCATCAATTTCCTGTCATCTTTGCCACTAATATCACTACTGCAAGTGCTAGATTGATGAACTTTTTGTGTGATTTCAAATACTGTCTCTGATAATCCTAAGAGCTTGAGTACTGCATTTACAACTGCAAATAACAATGCACTCGTTGCGGTTATTCTTGACATGGAATTATTAACCCACCATGAGTAGATGGGGAAACCAGCTTGGATGTACTGTGATAGAGCATACAACTTGTAGATCACTAGAAGTGCAACGGGGATGATTATGCCCGGTTCCTGGACCTGCATGATTTCGATAGAAATTAAAATCCAGCCTCCACTAAATCCTGCCGTCAAATTATACCATCTGAGTTTAAACGGTACAGTAAAAAATCATCAGTTGTCTCAGATTCTTACAAAAGATGCATCTCTAGATTTGAACCGAAGACTTAAACAACTAAATACTAAACCTTATGCCGCTAAACCTCGTATTTTAAAACTCAAAGTTACCCGGTCACATATTGAGCCTCCGCCACTAGGCATAACTTTCTGAAGTTTTTATTTGAGATATAGGCTAACCCCACCCACATCCCAAGCTCATAGTGGTTAATTACCACTTTATTTGATTAACCGTTTGTCACCCAAAAGCGGGAACCACTAAAAGACAATAATCGCATGCTTGAAACGACAAGTAATGAAATAATAAAAGAAAAACGATGGCAGCTACTTCATGTTACCTTTGGCAGGAAACTGGAGTTGGTGATGATGCAATAAGCTGGAAGAAGAGAATAACACAGCTCAGGAATTGAGCGTAAGCCCCAAGTAAGGAGCCATAAATAAACCAAGCATTGCCGGAATAGTAGCTTGCCTTTGATGCTAGCAAATACAGGGTTATGTTTGCTGAATAAGATTTCAAGCAGTCCCATGGCCCACCTTTTTTGTTGTTTCATCACAGCCGGGCCACCAGGCGGCTCACAACCAAGAAAGGCTCGTGGGTCCGGTGAGCAGTAGCCTGATCTCCAGCCCTTTGCATGGATCATCAAGCCGGTTAAGACATCTTCTGTTGTGGAGCCATATAACCACCCAAACTGAAACCAATACGTCGATCATGTGGTGGATACAGTCAGCTCATATTATTGATCAAACAAATTACCCCAAAAAATATATATATATATATATATATATAATTATTTGGAATATTATAAATTTTGAGTGTAAAATTGAATTTATTTAAAGTTTTCAACCTTTTTACCCCAGCTGCTACGGAACTCGTAGCCACAACCTGCAACTTGGTGTGCTGCTTCAAGAGAGTTCGACAGGTTGCTTGAAAAACCTGAACTTTTACCTTGTAAAGCATGAACAGCTGATTTTATAAATTCCTTTGAATTTCCGAATTCTTTTAGCAACTCATCATCCGCAACTTTTCCTACAGGAATTAGGGACAAAACTTTCAAGGGCATATTTGAGAACTCATTGTCTATGACTTTTAATCCACATTTACTGCAGTAGAACGGGATTGAATGATCAAAATTTGGTCCAAAATTAGGACAATAATAAAGAAATTTCGAATTTTAAGCGTATAATACGAACTTCATATTTTGTTTATCATTTTTTAATAGAAATTTCATTTTAAGAATTCGTGTACGGGTAACTGAGTTAAGATCTTTGCCTTGATGTTCAAGTTCGTCCGGGCAAAGACCATAAATGACTTTTCGTCTATAAAAAGTTCCTGTTCCTGAATAGAAAGGTCCTTGAATTCCAACTACTCCTTGCAGACTAATAAAAGCACAAAACATATTTATTAATTAGTAAATTAATCACCAATTAGTCCTACTAAACGAGAAAATTAACACATCACGTGCATGTAAATTTAACAATAAAGCATATGTATATATATATATATATATATGTATGACTCACTTCATGGAAAATGGCTAACGAAACTGCTGAGCTGTCGTAGAAATATTGTGGAAACTGAACAAACGCGCAGTCTCTTTCCTTGGAAGTTGGAACCCAGAAGCAAACACATTGCTTCAAGAACAGGCATAATCCACATTAAGCATAAATGGGGCATTTGTCATCAACCCAGAGACTCTAGTCTATTTATCATTTAAAAATAATAATAAATATATAGAGAAATTGATGTAAAATTTTAGAAAATATATTTAGATTATTAGATATATTAATTAATTTGTCTTAAGTACTTACTAATACATTCATGGCACCCGCTTTGTAATGATGTGGATGTTTTGGCCTCTTTTCTCTGGATATGTAAATTAAATGCGGTACTCCATCTGAAAGACCCTCATTATTCTCCCATATAACCTACAAATTAAATGATTAATCCAATTAAATTGAGAGCTTTATTTAATTTTTTTTTTTATAAATTATAATCAATAATAATTCGAATCTTAATTATGTATATCTATTAAAACATGTATGGCATGAGATTAATTAGTCCTCGTGTCATGTACTGATTGACTTACCAAATTACCAATTAATACTGGACACATGGGCCATAAAATTATGGTAAATGATTATATTGTTTTCAAAAGTTTATTTTTTCAGCTTGGTTTGACGTTAGACTTCCAACGATTTCCTACTTTTAATAATATGAGTCACTTAAGTGCTCCTAGCAACCTTCAATTCAATGGGTTACCTTGACTATTGGTGGATGATTCTTGAGTTCTGTGTTGGAGAAAATAGAAAAATCCCCTGTTAGCTCAAATGAAGCTGAATTTATGGCTGCAAGTTCAATCTTTCGGCTAAGTTGCTCATACTCTTCCTACATAAAACACATAAAAAATTGTGTATTCATTTTGTGTCAAGGCCTCTTGAATTTATATTTCTTCATTACGGCGAAAACTAAACCAGAATCCACTGTAATTTCATTCTAACTAATCTTTTACCTTCATGTGATTCCAATCTTTCAGGAATTCCCATGAACTCGAACTCGGCGGCTCTGCGGAATCACCCAACAAGAAGTACCTAAAGGGAGCTCTTACTTGAACATTGTACTTCTTACAAAATGGAACCCAAAGCTTGGCAAACTTGGAAGCTTCAACAAGAGAGTAATAGGTGAGAGGTGAGCATCCATCATCGGATACATAGCAAGCAAGCTTGTGAGCTGGATAATCAACTGCCAATAAAGACAGTACTGTGTTTGCTGTGATCAATGGCGGCTCTAGCTCTGCATCTGCACTTGTCACAAACATGTCCACTTGAGGAAGCTCCTGTTTCCTGGAGTATTATAAATTTTGAAATATTACATTTTTGTTTTTATGATAATATAATATTTTACTACTTAATAACCCTTTAATGTGGTTACCCATTTTGGAGACGTTGAGGATAAGTTTTGTAGGTCAAAGGAGTCCATTTCATGTTAATGAAGAGAACCCAGATGAAAGTGAAACAAGACTCGCATAGAAAAGCAAGAAACCAAGCAAAGCCATGATTCTTGAAAGATAAGAATCTATTGAAAAGGAGACAGAGAAGAAGGAACAATATGGTGACATCTAGAGCTCTTTGAGTTGTGTTTTTATGATAAATTTTTTCGTATAGAGGGAGGGGTGACTTTGGATTGGCCATGAGAGCTTGGAAGATAAGATGTGTTAAATATTTTTGGTGTTTTGGGGTTCAATTGATGTGGCTATTAATAGAGATTTAGTGTGGGTTTTATAGTTGCAATTACGGATCGTTTGTTTGCATATGTGGTGATGGAGCCATATCCGAGTTTTTGATAAATTATAATTAATAGTTAGTAAATAAAAGTCCCCAACGGACTCGAGTTCGAATTCAAATAGTGCATTTAAAAATCTGAAATAATCACAGATCTTACTTACCCCGCTTAAGCCCGGAAATTGTGATTTGACGGCAGGATTTCCACCGTTTCCAAAAAAAATAAATAAATAAAAATTTATATGTAATTAAATCTTAAATTTTTATTTTTATTTATATAAAAAAAAAATTGGCAAACCTCAACTAAGTATTAAATCCAAATTTAATCTTATTATTCATGGTCACGTTTTAGAAAATTATAAAAAAAAAAAAAAAAAAAAGGATGATTCCAACTCACTCTTTAGTAAAATAATGGACACATATTAGCCTAGTTTTTTAGGTTAATTGTGGATATTAATTTTCTTTCAAATATTTGAATCCAAATTGGATATATAAGTTTGGGTGGCTGTGTATTCACGGGGAGCGTCTCCAAGGGGCATGGTTTAGTGATGTAGAGTTCATGATCTCACCTTGAGATCCTGAGTTGAATCCAGGGAGTGTGTTTTTTGTAAGAGTCTGGGACAGCCGGAGATTTTACCTACTCTGGTTAAACCCATAAGGGGTGATTTGGCGGTGGGGTTTCCAACGATTTCAAAAAAAAAAAAAATTCACTGTCCTAAAAATATAATCGAATGATTTTCAAGTAATTATATTTTATTTACCCACCCAAATTAAATCTTGAACTTTGCCCATCCCCTTATTTTTGCGATACGTTTTCATAGTTTATATAAAACGTATTGTTCGTTATGAATTATATTCAATATGAGAGAATGTCACAATCATTTTCTATTATTTGTTAATACGTCACATGTAATATAACCATATAGTCTATAAAT
>SKCR01005397.1:0-25871 GCA_019454045.1 Zanthoxylum bungeanum | reverse complement strand
ACTTGGTGGCTCTTTGGAACGTGAAGAGCTCACTGAGTTTGAGAAAAGCTTGTAGATTGGAGGGAAAGACTGGAGGAGTCTACGGTTTCAAGAAGTATTTTTCTTTCTTTATTTTATTTAGAGTTCTTATGATAGTTAGCATGTTTAGGTTTATGTTCTTTGTTTTATGAGTTTTATGCTTAGAATATATAGTAACATGCCTAGGCTTGTAGAATAATCAAAACAAATGGGTTGGGCAAACGAAAAAAAAACGGCATAATAATTTTGATTTTCCGCTGCACACTCACGGCCGTTTCCCAACACTTTGATGCTAATCTTTCCAGCCATCTCGATTGCAATAGTCCAACTATCCCAATCATGATTTTTGGTACACTCAAAATGTAATGGTTACTATAGTCCAACTATATGACCAATACAAGTGGAGTAGTGTCTTGTATAGTCTAACTGTTCAAAGAAAGCAATATTAAATATTAGTCCAACTAATAATTTATAACAACGATAAATAAAATAAAAGAGCGTGTATTAGGAAGTATTAAACGAAATTGCAAATTTAATATTTGCCTCCCACTATTTTTCGGCGAGCCTCTAAACCCTATATGGAGTACCGGGAAACCTAGTTTCCTAGTGGGCTAGGATCCCGTTAAATAACACACAACCTTAACTTTGGCCAACAAGCTGTATGAAATTAACTAGGTAGATCTCTTAAGATCAATTGGATCCCATCCAATTCCTATATCTGGTAGGTAGACCTCCAGTCCGAAACATATATCCAATATATTTCCTAACTTTTCCTCTGAATCAACTAAGCATTGGCTTTCGCTCAACAAACGTAATGATTCCAGTTAAGCGCGACCAATTGATAGTGGGATAGCTTCGTAATCCACATCGATGAACTAGAAGTGACCTTGACTTTGGCCAACAAGTCACAACCGCCCAAGACAAGCGATATAGAACAAAGCTTTCATGGTTTCAAAACACATCCGCGATGGACATCGATATTGACTTTGGCCAACAAACCAATACTAATATTGGATCTTGAGAGAGAACCACTTAATGGAAGGAAAATGCTTAATATTTGAATGAGGGTTTTTCGCGTGTAAATTTGCAACCAATTTATATCTTTGATTAGGTCTCATCTCATACACCCTTAAGCATGCATTCTAAAAGAATAATAAGGTGCGAAAATAAATTAATAATGAATATACTGATGGATATATAACAAATTTTTCCTAGAACAAATCTCTCCTACTAGCACTATTCATACTTCTACCCAATTACATAATACATCAAAGAAACCTCATTTGCATTGAGGGGAATTGGTGATGAAAGAGAAATACAAAGAGATCAAAGACAATTAATATATTATTTTAGACCAAATAATTAAATAGTAAAATCTAATTTCACTATTAAATTCATTTTGCCGATTTATTCCAAATTAATCGCGTTCTCTCCTCTCGACGAATTTAATCCCAGATTAATTCTTTCTTTGATAATTAATCCCAGATTAATTCTTGTCGTAATTAATCCCAGATTAATTTCTCTCCTATAATTAATCCCAAATTAATTCTGTTCGAGTCAAATGTAATGGTGAATATTTGGGAAGCGACCCAATAGATCCCTGGATATGTTGGCAATAAATCCGGTCATCAGACTATCCGAACACGTGCGTACTCGGTACCACGTTCTTATCGATTTACAAGACATGGTTGGCTTCTAACAAAGCACCGTGCCTACCAAATTCTCTAGAAATATTCAAAGAAGAATATGTAATCTTTATCAGATGTAGTATACGAATTATTGCGTATTATGATCCAATATAGGATGTCACATGATAGGCCTTGAGCTGGAATTTGTGTCTGCCCCGTACAAAGCATATATCGGATCACTAGCAACTAGTCTATGTAATTGGATAATCATGACCTAGTCATACTATCCCGATAGCTGCAACATTTAAGAGTATAAGTTATGTATCCCTGCATGATCATCATCTCTATATGACTGAAGTGAAACTTCTTTCTTGACATCACACCCAATATATTATGATTCTCAGTATACCCAGAAGAGGCGTACACAGAACCTGTTAAAGCTCCGGACGACAAAAACCAAAGTATACTGATTGTCACAAGTATTAGCGATGCAAGTCTCAGGTTAAGACCAAATACACCTACCCTGATTCAGATTCCCATAGACACATAATCATACTACCAATGGGATTCCGAGGGGTCTATCCAGAGCGAAGCTGTTCCCGTTCCAACGGCTAACATAACCTCCTATCACACTTGCATAAGTATACAATACTTAAATATATGAAAACTATATCGTTAAGCTTCCATAACGCGCACAAGTGTAATACTAGCCTATTCCGTATTATCGATGTCCAGTCTCGATAATACTACGACTAGGGATATTTTATGATTAAACCTTTCGTGGATTAATATTGTCTCATATCTTATTAATCTGGTATTAATCATAGGAAACTTTTCTCATTTATATATCCAAGTAATCCAATTACAAATGATTAAAGAGCAATTTTCTTTGTCACATAGTTAATTTGTACAAAGAACACCATGTCTTTTACAAATAGTGATGATGTGGGTCATAATTGTCCAACAATATGAACGTGCCAAAGCTGTGTCACAACGAGAAACGGTCAGGAGCAAAATCATGAGTCACAATGAATGTGATTGACAATGAGTTGTCTACTTGTGAATATACGTAGGCGGAGAACGTTCCAATACTGTGAGTCGAAATATAATCACGGGTCCACTTCTTATTATGTAATTCGATTTAATTATTGAATTCTCATTTTCCGTTGGGGATTACGGTATTACGTAAAGTAGTGGGAGGCACTATTGGGTTAAAAATCCATAACTAAGGCAGTATGTAATATTATGAAAATTGTCACTTATGTTTTTCCTTATTCTATTATGTAGATAGAATTAAACTTTTAATTCACTGCATGTATATTTTATATGTGTTTTCTGACTTCATTTATGGTTGCAGTTTTATAGAATAGGTTCTAGATAATATTAGATGTGGATATTTTTAGATTAATCTAAAGCATCCTGAACTGTTGTTCTGATTTTCTTGAAAAATCAAGATGGTTAGTGACTTAGTTACTAAGTCACTATAGGTAATCTAAATAGATATCGTTTTAGGATATAATTTTGTAGAGAGAATAGTTTCTTGTGCAGTAAGAATTGACGTGAATTAGTTCATGTCTCGAGATTCTTGACTGGCAATAAGAAAATCCCATTAGGTATTTGTTTATCCGATAATAACGTTTCTTGGCTTTAGTGATTTTTAAAGGTAATGTGTCTGACACAGTTTGCTAATCAATTATATTTACAATTGTTGTGAATAGTTGAAGGTAAATTATAAAAGCTAAATAAATGAGATGTGTATAGTTGTGTATAAAGAATATTGATTCTCACAATACAACATAGGTATTGGTATTGGATATCAGATCTCCCATCTAGTTATTTAAATATTATTTAATGATTGTTTTGATATTTGATATCAGAACTTGCGACTATTGGATAGTTACTTGTCCTTTATGAACAGTTGTTTCATATTTTGATATGACTAGTAGTGTCATTGATGAGAGATAAACATTTAGAAAAATATTCGGTTAAGTAAATAACTTATAACAATGCTGATGAGATTTTATCACATAAGCATTAGATGCTTATTCTGTATGGTAATGGATGGTCTGATATGAGATCATACCACATATCCTTATCCATTTAATGAATATTATATTTTGGGAATGTGATTAAATCTCATTTAACCAATGATCGTCATTGGACCACAGATTTATTAAACTAATACTTTGGATGTATGTAGTTTAATTAATTATAAATTTCCTAGGATAGTTTCTTTACTTCGTAACTTAGTTAATGAGTTATCATGACTTAGTTACATGTTTCAAAAAAGAACATATATTGAACATCTTGAATGGTTCCAGAACTTTCAATATGTTTCTGGTGAAACGCGGAGAGAATATTTTGAATGGTTCAAAGATATTCGATTTGAAATTTTGAAAATTGTATCTTTAAAATTCATCATGATTATTTGAATTGTTCAAAGATATTTGATACGATCAAATATAAGAATTTATGGCAATTAGTTCTAAGATTATTATAGGAACGAAGCGGGGTTTACTGTTATGCCTATGATGTTTGGCGACCACGACACTGTTGGGCTCGCAGCCCGTAGAGAGTACGGATTAGCCCGTCGGGGACTAAACCGGGAATAAAGGAGTCACACCTTGTGTGAACTGGAAAAAGATTTAAGGCCGCACTCACCCCTCGCAAGGGAAGACCTCAAACCCTTGGGTTCAGAATGGTCTCTTACTTATGCCAGTATAATGGATGGGTTCACACAATGGTATAGCCAAGTCTTAATGTAATCATGCATAAAAGAGAATAAAAATGTAATAACATACCCAACCAAAATAATAATCACAATAACGTAGTTCCAAAAGCATATTTTAATTAAGATATGAGATGCGATAACGAAAATTAAAATAAACAATCCAAAGCAAGAAAAGCGTCAATAAATAAATAGCAAACAAAAAAAAGGGGGTTAATCACACATATATGAGTATTCCCAAGTGGCACGTGGAGTTGAATCCCAAGTACAGACCGCACTAACGTCCATCAGATTCGGCTACAAAATTTACGTCTGGGTTTCCATCTGATATACCGCAAGGGATAATAACATACATAATCATCAATGCAATGTAAACGGACATAAAAAATAGACATGAAAACATATAACAATGCATATGCGTATAATCATCAACATGAACAAAAAAAATAAACAAAATAAAGGCGAAATAATAAAACATCAATAAAAGTGAATAAATAGATAAAAAGGATAAATAACGAAATGCTAAAGAGAGAAAAAAAAATATGACCAGAAATTTGGCCATCTTTGATGTAGGACTTCGCATACCCGGCTGGACGTGCAGTGTCCGGAACTATGAAAATAAATATGATAAGGGTGCCCTCAGGTCTTACCTTTTAAGTTGCTTTCTCGGAAGTGCATTAGGCCGTCGCAGGAAGGATCGAAGCTTGGTTTCAAGGTTTGGTTTGATTCTCTCTCTCACTCGGTTTCTCCTCCTTCTCAGTTATGCTTGCGCACTACTCTCGCTCTCCTCCAAATAGTTTGCTTCTGTTTTTTGCGTGAGGCAGCAGCCTTACGTATGAAGCTTTTTTTTTATTTTCACGTGTCTGGAGAGCTGGCGTTTTTGTCAACTTTACTTGCTTTTTATACACAAAGCAACTTGAAACCTAATTAAATTCCTTAGGGCCCACGTGTGCTTTCTCTTTTCTTTCGGTCACCTCCTTTTTAATTCTTCCATTTGTCGCCAACTTTGTAGTAACACATGGAAATATTGGAAACTTGGGCCCACGTGAAAGCTTTCGTTTTCTTATTAAATTGGTCAAAGATTTCGGCCGCTTTTTTCTCTCCTTCTCCAATTCTTCTTCTTTCATGCCTGGACTTCTCTCTTTCCTTGGTCAACAATTGCAGTTGGCTTTCTTCCTTCCAATTAAGCAATTTGTCCATATATTTTCCTGTCTTCTTTTCTTCCAATTTGTGGCCTTCTCTTTCAAATTATCTCTCTCAAGTATCTTTCCATATAAGGTGCTTAAGGGAATTATAAGGGAAACTCAAATCACTTATATAAGGAAGTGAGAATCCTTTCTAGTTTGGGTCTGAGATCTTGCATATTTGGCAAGAAGGGGATTTCAAATCTTTGTTAAGTTTGGCAAGAAGGGTATCCCAAAATCTCAATGAATTAGAAAGTGATTTGATGATAGGATTGTGTGGATTGCATGGGCCGATTGCATGGGTTGCATGATCAGAGGGTGGATGGGCCGAAGTTGAAAGGTGCAATGGTCGATTGCATGGGGTCTTGGGTCGAGGCTATGGTTTGAAGCAGAAGCTGACTGAGCGAATCTGAGGCTGGCTAGTGAGTCTAAATCCAGTGAGGTGTTAATTTTGGAGGTTTGCTTCCTTCCAGTATTCATTTTTTGCAACTTCAGCAACTTTTCAGGTAGTGCCTCCAAACGAGGCTCATCATCAGGCTCATATAAATATAAAGTACCTACAGTCGTCCCCACTTTGATGGGGCTTGTGCAGTGTGTGACAGTGACAACCCTATCAAAGTCATGCATGCATTTTTACTTACCTGGTTCGTCGGCCATTGCCGAACTTACCTGTTGTTTTGCTACTTTTGTGAGATACTTCGATCTCTGGGATTCATTCCCAAATGGAGTTGCATTGATGGCGAGGTTCTTTGACCCCTGGGATTCATTCCTGAACCATACCGGGTGTGAGATGCTTCGATCTCTGGGATTCACTCTCGAACTATGTTGAGTTGATGGCGAGGTGCTTCGACCTCTGGGATTCATTCTCGAACTATGTTGGGTGTGAGATTCTTCGATCTCTAGGATTCATTCCCGAACTAAGTTGAGTTGATGGCGAGGTGCTTCGACCCCTGGGTTTCATTCCCGAACCATGTTGGGTGTGCGATGCTTCGATCTCTGGGATTCATTCCCAAACTGATTTGAGTTGATGGCGAGGTGCTTTGACCCCTGGGTTTCATTCCTGAACCATGCTGGTGTGAGATGCTTCGATCTCAGGGATTCATTCCCGATCTGAGTTGATGAGATGGCGATGTGCCCTGAGATTCATTCTCGAACCATGCTGGGTGTCAGATGCTTCGATCTTTGGGATTTATTCCCGAACTGAGTTGAGTTGATGGAGAGGTGCTTCGACCTCTAAGATTCATTCCTGAACCATGCTGGGTGTGAGATGCTTTGATCTCTGGGATTCATTCCCGAACTGAATTGAGTTGATGGCGAGGTACTTCGGCCCTTGGGATTCATTCCCGAACCATGTGGGTGTGAGATGCTTTGATCTATGGGATTCATTCCCGAACTGTGTTGATAATGTGGGCCTCAATCCTGGGATTCATTCCCAAAACTTTTGATAATATGGGCATCAAACTTGAGATTCATTCCCGAATCTGCTGATAATTTGGGCCTCGACCTTGAGATTAATTCTCGAATCTACTGATAATGTGGGCCTCGACCCTAGGATTTCTTCATGAACTGTTGATAATGTGAGCCTCGCCCCTGGGAACTATTGATAATGTAGGCATCGACCCTGAGATTCATTCCCGAATCTGCTGATAATGTGGGTCTCGACCCTGAGATTCATTCCCGAATCTACTGATAATGTGGGCCTCGAACCTGAGATTCATTCCCGAATCTGCTAATAATGTGGGCCTCGACCTTAGGATTTCTTCCTAAACTGTTGATATTGTGGGCCTCGACCATGGGATTCATTCCTAAAACTGTTGATAATTTGGGCCTCGACCCTGGGATTCATTCCCAAAACTGTTGATAATGTGGGCCTCGACCCTGAGATTCATTCCCGAATCTGCTGATAATGTGGGCCTGGACCTTGGGATTCATTCCCAAAACTGTTGATAATGTGGGCCTCGACCCTGAGATTCATTCCCGAATTTGCTGATAATGTGGGCCTCGACCCTAGGATTTCTTCCTAAACTGTTTATAATATGGGCCTCGAACCTGATCTGTCCTCATTCCCGAGGCTCTTTGCTCATCCTCATTCCCAAGGTTGTTCTCCATTCTCGGAGTTCCTCTCCATTCCCAGAGTTCTTCGTCGTCATTCCCGAGGTTGCTCTCCATTCTCATAGTTCCTCTCCATTCCCGGAGTTCTTCATCCTCATTCCCAAGTGTAGGAGCGAAGCAAGGTTTACCATTATGCCTATGATGTTCGGCGACCACGACACTGTTGGGCTCGCAGCCCGTAGAGAGTACGGAGTAGTCCGCGGGGGGACTAAACCGGAGAATAAAAGATTCGCCACCCAGTGTGAACTGGGAAAAAATTTAAGGCCGCACTCACCCCTCGCAAGGGAATACCTCAAACTGTTGGGTTCGAAATGGTCACTTACTTATGCCAGTAGAATGGAGGGGTCACACAATGGTATAGCCAAGTCTTATGCAGTTCATGCAAGATAATTCAAATAAACACACAAATTTGCACAACCATAAACATTAATATAAATAAAAGTAAATTAAATCAAGAAATACAAGGTACGATAACAATAGTTATAATAATCAAAAGCAAATAAAGCATCAATAAATAAATAGAGAATAAAAATGGGGGATTAGTCACGCATATATGGGTATTTCCCGAGTGGTACGTGGAGTTGTATCCCAAGTACAGACCGCACTACTGTCCATTCGGATTCGGCTGCGGAATTTACCGCAAGGGATAATAACACACATAACCATCAATGCAATGTAAACGGTCATAAAAAAGAAGAGATGAAATAATAAAATAACAATAAAAGTAAATAGACAAAAGCTAAATAGCAAAAATAAATGCGAAATAATAAATAACGATGAAAGTAAATAATAAGATAAATAACACTGAATAGATAAAATAAATAAATAATAAAATGCCGAAGAAGAAAAAAATAATGTGACCCGAAATTTGACCGTCTTTATTGTAGGACTTCGCATACCCGGCTGGACGTATTTCACGTCCAGCCAGGCATGCCGTGTCCGAAACTATAAAATAAATATGGTAAAGAGTGACCTCAGGTCTTACCATTTAAGTTGCTTTCTCGGAAGTGCGTTAGGCCGAATTTGGTTTGCTGTTTCGCTATTTCTGCTTGCTGTTTTGCTGTTTCCTGGCTGCTGTTTTATTGTTTTCTGGCTGCTGTTTTGCTGTTTTTTGGTTGTTGTTTTACTGGTTGTTTTCGGTGACTTTGGGCTGCTTGTTAATCTCATTTTTAAATTGTTTTGGCTGTTTCTGTTTTCGATTTTGTAGGTTGTTTTGGCTGGTTATTTTCAGTTGTTTCTTGTTGCTTTGCTTCACGGTTTTTTGCTGGGGTTTGTTAGCTGTTTCTCATGGTTTTGATGTTGTTTTTTGGGTGCTGTTTTTCTGGGTTATTAGCTGCTGGTTTGGGGGCTGTTTTTTGGGTTATGAGCTGCTGTTTTAGATCGGTTTTGGGTGTTTGATTTTCACATTTTGCTGGTTGAAGGGTGTTTTGTGTTTGTTGTTCACGGTTTGTTGGTTGAAGGGTGTTTTTGTGTTTACTATTCACGGTGGAAGAAAAAATAAGAGAGTTAGGGTTTTTTTTGTTTGTGTGTTTGCCGTGAAAGTGAGAAGAAAGAGTGCATAGGTTTCTTTGATTATGGTCGTGTCTAGCCTCTTTGTGATGATTTGGTCTCTCTTTTATAATGTTTTGAGAGGATCTCACATTGATTTGGGGAATATATTATTTTGGGATACAATCTCATATATTTGGTGATGAGAATATCCCAAATCTTGTTAAATTGGATGAGATCCCCAAAATCTCACTAAATGGAATGTGATTTGAGGTGATTTTAGCATGTGAATTTCATGGGATTTCAAATCTTGTTAAATTGGAAGGTGTTAATGAGGGGATTTTATCATGTGAATTGCATGAGATTTTCTTCTTTTGGGCTGCATGGTATCTTTTTGGGCCTTGGGCGTGTGGATGCATGGGCTTTATGTGGTGTTTGGCGTGTGGATGGATTTGAGCCGAGGCTGGGGTTGATGGGCCGAGGCTGAGGTTTGAAACAAAAACTGACTAAGCGAATCTGAGGCTTGCTAGTGAGTCCGAGTCCAATAAGGTGTTAATTTTAGAGGTTTTCCTTCCTTCCGGCATTCGCTTTTCGCAACTTCCGCAACTTTTCAGGTAGTGCCTCCATACGAGGCTCATCATCGGGCTTATGCGAAAATACAGTGTCTACAGTCGCCCCCACTTTGATGGGGCTTGTGCAGTGTGTGATAGTGACAACCCTATCAAAATCATGCATGCATTTTTACTTACATGGCTCGTCGGTCGTTGCCGGACTTACTTGTTGTTTTGTTGCTTTTATGAGATGCTTGATCTTTGGGATTCATTCCCGAACTGACGGCGAGGCACTTCGACCTCTGGGATTCATTCATGCGAGATGCTTCAATCTCTGGGATTCATTCCCTAACCATGCTGGGTGTGAGATGATTTGATCTCTACGGTTCATTCCCGAACCATTCCTAGTGTAAGATGTTTTCATCTCTGCGGTTCATTCCCGAACCATTCCTAATGTGAGATGGTTCATTCCCGAACCGTTCCTAGTGTAAGATGGTTCATTTCTGAACCGTTCCTAATGTGAGATGGTTCATTCCCAAACCATTCCTAATGTGAGATGGTTCATTCCCGAACCGTTCCTAATGTGAGATGGTTCATTTCCGAACCGTTCCTAATATGAGATGGTTCATTTCCGAACCATTCCAAATGTGAGATGGTTCATTCCTGAACCGTTCCTAATGTGAGATGGTTCCTTTCCGAACCTTCCTAATGTGAGATGGTTCATTTCCGAACTGTTCCTAATGTGAGATAGTTTATTTCCGAACTGTTCCTAATGTGAGATGGTTCATTCCCGAACCGCTTTGACTTCTGGGATTTGTTCCCGCACTGATGGGTGATGGCGTTTTGGTCCACCTGTGTGACTCTCTGGTCCGCTGGGGAGTTTTTATTTTTATGATGATGAGGTGCTTCGACCTTTGGGATTCATTCCCAAACTGTTGATAATGTGGGCCTCCCCCTAGGGTCATTCGCAAAACTGTTGATAATGGTGGTGAGGCACTTCGACCCCTAATTCGTCCTCATTCCCGAGGTTATTCTCCATTCCCGGCTTGCTCGTCCTCATTCTCGAGGAGTTGCTAGTCTTTGCCACTTTTTCTTTTTCTTAAAAGTCTGCGAACACAAAATAAAAATTATATGTATGCAACATGTATGCATGTATGCATGGATGCATTCCCTATTATGATGGTCATTCTTTGTCCTATTGATGTTATCCTTGGTTAGGCCTTCCTTGCGCTCTTTGGTGTTTTTTGTCTATAGAAGTCTTTGGTCACCCCATGGGCCTGCTTACAGTTTCCTTCTAACCCATGCATGACAACCCCAAATCTTCAAATGCCTAAGACATGGATTTCTACCGAACCAAATCTGATAGAGGGTCGTCGAAACAGCTTTCGATGGAACCTTATTAAGTATGTGGGCAACAGTTAGTAAAGCATAACCCCAAAGGTAATAAGGAAGATCTGTATAGCTCATCATGGATCACACCAAATCTAATAAAGTACGATTTCTACGCTCAGATGCTTCATTATGTTGAGGTGTTCCTGATGGGCTATATTGGGCGAGAAATCCATTCTCCCTTAAATAACTTCTGAATTCTTCACTCATATATTCACTGCATCGATCTGATCTAAGGCACTTCATGAATTTACTGGTTTATTTTTCTACTTCGTTTCGGAATATTTTGAATTTGTCAAATATTTCCGACTTATGTTTCATCATATAGGCATATCCATATCTAGACTTATCATCCGTGAAAGTTACAAAGTATGTTGAACCATCATGAGCGGCATTATTTAATGGACCACACACATTGCTGTGTATTAGTTGCAATAAATCTCCAACACGGTGTCCAACACCTAGAAATGGGACCTTTGTCATCTTTCCTTGGATACATGACTCATAAATCGGATAAGGATATAAGGTAAGATTTTCAATCAAACCATCCTTTACCAATTTAGATAGACGTCTAACACATATGCGGCCCAATCTCATATGCCATAATTCAGTATTATTTAGTTCAGATTTCCTACTTGTATTTTCCTTTACATTGAATACATTTCTATATGTTTCAAAACATAGTGATCGTTTGATAAAGAACATTCACATTTCAATAAATTATCTTTATCATAAGAACATAAAGTTTCATCCTTAATGTTTATTTAATATCCCTCTTTATCTAATATTTGCAGTGATATTATTTGTTTGATAAGTGAGGGTACATAATAACAGTCATGAAAATCTAATTTACATACATTTGGGAGATCTAGAACAAATGTTCCTACGGCCTTGACATCCAATGTCTCGCCATTGCCAACTCTAAGCTGGATCTCCCCTTTATTCAGCCTTCTTCTTACCCTTATTACCTGCAGAGAGTTGCAAATATGAGTAGGACTGCCAGTTTCTAACACCCATCCACTATTTACATCTAAGGCTAATGAGATGTCAACAATTGGAAAAATACAAAGTGGGGTTTGCCTTTCAGCTTTGGACAATCCTTCTTCCAGTGTCCAGACTTCTTTCATTTTAGACATTGGTCACGAGCTACTTGCGGTTTAGCATCTTTGTGCTTCTTGGAGTTCTTCTTTAATATTTTATTCTTCCTCATCTTTATTTTCTTTGACTTCCCAGAAATCTTCGAAGAGCCAGCTCCACCATGGAGGTACAAAGTGGGGTTTGCCTTTTCTCATATCATACTTTGTCGTGCGTAACATGTTATGAAGTTCTTCATAACTGGCTTGCATCGAGTGCATATGGAAGTTTAATACAAAGTCAGCATAAGATCCAGACAAAGATGACATAATCAAATTACGGCCCAACCGTTGATCAATCACAATGCCACATCGTTCCAAGTATCGAATCCGGTCGATCATGTTCAAAACATGAATGTTCACAGCTCTTCCATCCTTTAGTTCAGCACGAAACAATTCCTTAGACCTTCGATAAAGTTCGATCTCTTGATTTTCCTCGAAGAACTCATTGAGTGTTTGCATGATGCTCCAAGCATCTGATACCTCTATGTACTATCACAGCAAATCTGGAACCATCGATCCCAAGATGTAGGATTTCACCTTAAGGTTATCAACCTTTCATCTATTAAAAGTTTCTCGCTCTTCTGGAGTGGAGTGAGGATCGATTTCAACAGGCAATGGATTAACAGTGACATAAGTCAACTTTTGAAACTCCAAGACAAAACGTATGTTCATTTCCCATTCGAAATAGTTCTCAGCTCATTTTAGCTTATTGATATCCAAAAGTTTCATCAATGGATTAGCGGCAGCTATCTACAAGAAAACATTTTAAACCGTAGCAGAACATTTTTCATTTCAAAATAATAACACTAATTGATTATGAAATTTTAAATCTATTAGTGCCCATCCACTACTTTACGTCATTCTATAACCTCCCTTAACGAAAAAATATGAATTTCACTATCAAAATTCCATAGTGGGAAGTGGATCCCATGATATTTACTCCAGCCTCACACTATCGACGGTCTTGGCCTTTATAAACTCATTAGGTATACCTCAAAGGTCAATCACTTTCATGTGACTCCTAGTTTGGTCATAAACCGTTTCTTATCCTCACATTATTGACGTCTTGGATTAAGACGTATTCCAGGTGTATACTTGTCAATGTGCACTAATGAGCTTCGTATTTACACCCTCACAATAAGGGGTGACTGCGTTAACTCATCACGCTACATCTAATGTTTTACCAGAATGACCTATGTTCCGAGCACTTATGCCCTCATAATAATGACGGTCTTGGATATAAGTAGTAAAAACTCATTCATCTCTGTATTGACAAGACGGACCATCCAATAATGCCCCAACATTACTAATAATAGTACTTAAATAAAGTCACCTAATCACAAGAGATTTAAGACAATCAAGTCATTAATTTAATTAAGTCAAAATTTTAATTTAAAACATGCAATACATATCCAATATGACTTATGTATAATTAAATTAAAATTATTATGGTATAGATTCAAAAAACATGTGTTGTGTGGTTAAGCCTTGTTACTGATACCATTCTATTGAGGCAGTTGTGGAACCCCTAGGGTCGGATCGGTACCCCGTGCAGCGGAAATAGGTCTAGCCCATGGATATCAAGCATTGGTGTAATTTTAAATAATTTGATGAAATATTATATTCCATTACGAGTGTATAGGAAAACATCGGGGCTGAATTACAATCCGGAAGCTCAAGAACGAGTGAAAATAAAATTCGGTGCGCTCGTGCTACAGTGCACGGGCGCACTGTGCGAGTACTGAGCACCAAAATTTAGTTTTTTTTTTTAATTTCATTATTACTCAGCCCTTCAGCTCTCTGGAAATAGAGAGTTGATGTCAATAAGGTTTTTAACCCTAATTGTTTATAACCTTCCCTAAACACTTCAGAAACACCCAAAATTAATTTTTAACATCAAAACTAACATCAACACATGTTACAGAATAAAATTCAAGTTTACAAAATATCAAATATTTTTACAAAAATATAAATTTATTCTAAATATACACTTGCATAAATTTTTAATCCAATACATATACCAAATTAGAATCCCAATAAGAAATATATCGTGAACAATTCTAGGTCACCCAAAGATAGTCAAATTACTCTAGAATGGTAGTCATAGCTCTAAACTTTAATCTAGAGTTCCAAACACTAATTTTATGTTTATGTCTAACATAAATATTTTGACCTAATAACAAGCATATTGTGTTTATACTTTCAAAACATCCTAACACAATTTATTAGCTTTATTTCAACATTAAGTTATGTGATCATGCATCCAATACATAAAAGAACATAACTTAAGGGAAGTTCAAACTTACTTAGCTAGCTTGATGTAAAAATTTAATCTTCTTCTCTTTGTTGAAATGGTATGATGACCTCCAAGGTTTGCAAGTTTCACTCTAAGATCCAATCTTGATTCCAATGTTAGCAAGCTTCAATCCAAGATCCAATCTTGATTTCTCGTAGATGAAATGTTGTAGAGACCTCACAAGCTTCTCTAAACATTTCTCTAACTTAGGCTAGTTTCTCTAAGAATTTGCTTGTACTTAGCTTTCTCAAGCTTTTTCTTTGCTTAATTAAAACTTTCCTAAAGCTTGCTATTTATAGCAAAACTTATGCAATTTTTAATTAAAAAAAATTGTAATCAACTTTTATGTGGGCTTAATCTAATTTGTCCAAATATGTATAATTAGGTGTGACTAATCTCCATTGTCTCACACTTTGATTTAATCCAATTAAATCAAGCCAATGATTAGGAAATGGATTAGTTAAATGTTTGCCACTTTGATTTAATCTAATTAAATAAAGCCAAAACCACTTATTATTACTTATTTACAATTACCATAATATCCTCAAATGGTATAGATAATTATGATTTTATAAATAAGCCATCGTGTAATTATTGAATTAATCCAATTAGGTCAAAGTAAATAATCAATTTTATCCAATAACACTTGATTATCTCAGTTGATAATTATAATATCGAATATTATCTTTTATCAAAATTAATCGGCTACCCAAGTACTCAACAAGTACACTTCATATTGGGACTCTCTAAGTTCTGTCACGTTCGTTATATAAGCCTAGCTAATTTCGGCCACCTCCGAATTCGCGAAGAACACGAACGGCCTTTCTGAGCTATACAAGTCGAGGACATCACATATGTTTAACAATCCCTCCATCATAGGCTATCCGAGTTGTGCTTAGGAAACATAGAATACACTGTCAAGTTTCCGAAGTCCACATCTCATGTCGACATGTCCATAATTCTTCATAACTGATGTGATCCACCCTAGATGATCGACTTTGGCCAAACCTTTAAGAATCATGACTTAAATCACATGGATACCGAAACCCCTTATAGTACACATACGGGCCGACAGATCCTATCTTGTTTCGCACTTGATTACTGAGTGCATCGGTACACACCCAACGAACATCTAGAGGTCATATCATGAAAGGTTTCTAACATACATGACATAAAAATGTGGAGGATCTCACACAAAATCAATGTTATCCTATAGTTAAAGGATTACATATGCTACTCGACTCGAGGAGATAACTATTGACGGTGGTGTGTACTTTCAATTATTAGGAATCACATGTGAGTCATTCAGTATTCACTTCAATGAATACTCGCATGTCTATGCGAGTTTCCAAAACTCATGGTACATCGGGTTAAATCATTGGAACTCTAATTCCAATATACGACATGTGCTAGTCTTCTAGGTTATAGGAATTCGACTGTATTCCAAAACCAACGATTAGAAATATATATACTTTAAGAATAATTTACAATAGTAATACTTATCCCAATATCGGACCACCTAGTGTCCAGTATTACTACCAGACTATTCTAAGGTCGATGTCATTGTTATCATATCTATACATCAATATAATACGCAAAATGACAATACCATTAATAAGGTATGAAATGAAAACATAGTTATTTTATTAATAAATAATAAAATATACAATTTGGATTGACAACCTAAGCACCAATCCAACAACTTCTTGTATTGTTCCCTATAAACGACGCTAACTATTGAAGGCTATTTTTCATTCCAGTTGTAATTCGGGAAAACCACCCCTCGAACAATCATCTCTCAACAGTGAATTTGTTTGGTTTGAGGACCAAATACAAACTTAGTAAAAGATGGAAAAAACACACAGACAAAACATAGGGTTTAACGTGGTTCGGCAGAATGGATCCAACTTATGTCCATGGGCACAAGGGAAAATGAATTTTTTATTACTGGTTCAGGTATGACCGACCTCCTTATCTCTCAAGCTCCTCTGACCTATCTCTTACAAGCTCACTCTTACACTTAAGATTTTTGCTCTCCATTAAAAGTGAAAAGATCAATTAGCAAACCTCTTTTTTAATATCTTTTTCAATAATCATCCTCAAACCCTCGCCTCTCTCCCTTATATAGTGCATCTGAATTCCCTGGTCTACCGCTTATGACATAAGCTCGTGTCGTGTGTCATCATTGCAGTAGCAAATCTCCTTAGCTTCCCACAATTTGTCCAATCAGAACACTTCATTTTTCTGTCCAACCGGTTTCGTTTCCGAAACCAGAACGGTTCCACCGGTTCTACGATTCCAACCGGAACCGTTTCGATTCCGGTTGGAACCGTAGGGTTCCAACAGGAACCCTACGTAGTAGCCGTTGGGGCCCCAACGATAACTAGCCAACAGATCTCTGCCCTTAATATAAAAAAAAAGTGTTTTTAAAAAAAATAAAATATAAATTACTAATATATCCCTAATAACGGTAATAAAACGGTTATATTTAGGGACATTTTTGGTATCCAAAAAATTCTAAAACTCTATAAATAGGATTCATTTTTCATTATTTCAACACACCAAATTCTCAACTCTCTCATTTCCTACAATTCTCTTATTCTCAATCTCAATTCATACAATTCTCTTATTCTCAATCTCAATTCAATTAGTTATTATCATTCGCAATTAGTCAATTTTCTTATTTTTCTTCCTAATTTCTCAAACGAAAAATGGCAAGCTCATCTGAGAATATAATGTCAAATATGCCAACCCAAGAGAGCGGCCCTAGTGTCGGTGCACAATCACGGATAAGAGAAGTTAAGGCGCGTTCCTCGGAAGTTTTCAAAATTCATTTTCATTTGGAACGCCTAGAAGATAATACACAACGAGCAATTTGCAACTATTGTGGGGTTACCTACAAATTTTCTAGTGGATACGGAAATATGATCAAGCACCTGGAAAGACATCATCCAGTTGAACTTGGAATTGATACGACGCAAACTCAAATGGCCAGGTACGCATCATCTAGTAGAGGTACAACTGCTGTAGATTTATTTAAATATTCTGATGCAAAAAATAGAGAAGAATTTGCGAAATTAACTTGTATGACACATCTTTCTTTAAGCTTTGGTAAAAAACTTCATTTTACTAATTACGTGCATAATGCTTTAAATCCTTATGCATGTAGAATGACTCGAAACACAACAAAACGTCATATTTTTAAATTATATAAAGATGGTAAAATTATTTTAAATGACATTTAAAGAGATAAAAGGTCGTAGTTCTATATGTTCTGATATTTGGAGTGACCATTGGCAAACACACTCATACATGGGTGTGACTTGTCATTGGATTGATGCATCATTTACCATGCAAAAACGACTTATTGCATTTAGAGTTTTTGATGACCAACATACTGCACAAAATATTTATAGAATGATTAAGGTAATTTTTTATGAATATGGTTTACTGCACAAAATTTTAACAATTGGATTTGATAATACATCTGCAAATACTGCATCCATCAATGATTTAAAATCCTTATGTGAACCAAATTTAGGGGGTCGATTTTTTCATATTCGTTGTACATGTCATGTCCTTAACTTATGTGTTCAAGACGGTCTAAAATTATTATCACCTTTCCTTGATCCTATTAAAACGGCACTAAATTGTATTTGGTCATATTCTCAAGTTAGGAGAGAATGAACGAAGTTTTGTAAAATAAATAGTATTAAGCCGATTAAATTTTCAAGAGATGTTCCAACACGATGGAATTCAACTTATTTTCTTTTATGTCAAGCATTTCAATACAAAGATGCATTAGGTAATTTTTTTTTTAACATGTTCAAAATGTCACACTTTATCCTAGTCAATGGGATATTTGTGAAAATATTTTAGATATTTTAAAAGTTTTTAATGAAGCTACTTTAACTTTTAGCGGTGTTTATTATCCAACATCACATTTATTTCTTCTTGAAAGTTTGAATATTGTTGGTGCTCTCGATGAACATGCTGAAAGTAGCAATCCTAATGATATTGTTTTGTTAGAAGTCATTACTGTTATGAAGGTAAAATGATTGAATTATTTTAGAGACATTCTTTTACTTTGTATTATTGCTGCTGTTTTTGATTCTAGATTTAAATTAGAAGGTTTGAATGGGGCTTTACAAGCTTACTATGGTTATTTAGGAATTAGATGAAATTGATATTACAAGAATAATGACTAAATTAAGAAATGATTTAATTGAGTTATTTAAAGATTATATTGTAAGATATAACTTAGGAACATTAGGTGAATCTAGTAGTAGCGACTCGGTAATTCAAACAAGACTTAGGGCAAGGGATCGTTGGTTATTGCAACGAAATAAAAAAACTAGGGATACGACAACTAATAACCCTGAATTAGATAATTATTTATCTACAAATTTCGAGTTTCCTATTGAAAGTTTAGTTAGTAAAAATTTTAAAATCCTTGACTGGTGGAACCGACATCAAAATATATATCATGTTTTATCAATTATTGCTAAAGAGATATGTTGGATAATATGACCCATAGCGTCACTATTTGTACAGATCACGGTGTTGTTGTACAAATTAACTATGTGACAAGGAAATTGCACTCTCATCATTTGTGATTAAATCACCATAAATGTATAAATGAAGAGAGGTCCATATGATTAGTTCCTGGATTGAGAATGATATGAGACAGTATCAATCCCCGAAGGATTAATCATTAAATATCCCTAGCCGGAGTATTATCGAGACTGGACATCGATAATGCGGAATAGGCTGGTATTGCACTTGTGTGCGTTGTGAGGGCACAACGGCATAGTTCTCATATATATAAGTATTGGATACTTATGCAAGTGCGATAGGAGGTCGTGTTTCACCGATGGTACGGGAAACAGCTTCGCTCTGGATAGACCCCTCGGAATCCCATTGGTATTATGACTATGTGTCTATGGGAGGCCGAAATCAAGGTAGGTGTGTATAGTCTTAACCTGAGACTTGCATCGCTGATACTTACGATAATCGATAGACTTTGGTCTTGGTGGTACAGGGCTTTAACCGGTTCTGCGTACGCCACTTCTGGGTTTATCAGAGAGTCGTAGTGTATTGGGTGTGATGTCAAGACGGAAGTATCACTTCAGTCATATTGGAGATGATGTCACGCAGGATATGGTATTAGTGCTCTTAAGTGTTGCGCAACCAATCAGGATATTGTGACCAGGTCATGAATATCCGATTATAGAGACTAGTTACCAGACATCCGACATGTGCTTCGGACGGGGCAGACACTTATCCAGCCCCAGCCCTAGCACGTGACTATCCGATACTGGGCCGATATACACAATACTACGGTATACTACGCTTGATACAGATCTATATATTCCTGTAAGAATATTTCTGGAGAATTGGGTAGGCATGGCGCTTTGCTAGAAGCCAACCTTGTCTTGTAAATCGGTATAAACGTAGTACGCGATACTTACGTGTTCGGATAGTCCGACGACCGTATTTACTGCCAACATATCCGGAGATCTCATGGGTCGCTTCCTGAAGATTCACCGATGACGTATGACTCGCACTTTAATTAATCTAGGATTAATTAGAAGAGAGAGAAAATTAATCTGGGATTAATGGCGGAGATATTTTATCTGGGATAAAATATTAATTAAAGAGAGAGAACGATTAATTGGAATTAATCGATAAATTAATATATTCGATATATTATAACGAAATTAGATTTCGACGCGGAATTGAAATTAGATTTTAATTCGGGCGAACGAATTAATTTAGAATTAATTCGTTAGCGACGTGAATAGTGAATTCGCTAGGCGTAATCATTTAATTACGACGCAACAGAAAATTCGTTAATTTGGAATTAACGAACCCGAGCCCGAAAGTGATTGCGAGCGCATTCGCATTTCGAATTCGAGTGCGGCACGCAAGTCACATCAAGCGTCAAATCGCTAGTCGCATCAATCGTCAAGTCACTTGTCACTTTGAGTGATATGACATGACATGTTGTCACTTTATTAAAGTAAATGGATTTGATGTGAATAGTTGATTTGAGTTGGTGAAAAGCTTTTAAAAGCTTGAAATGAAATATAACATTATTTTATTTCTTGCTTTTTGACTTTTGTATTAAAAGTAATATATGTTTTATTTATTATTTACTTGGTAAATATATAAAACAAAAAATGAAAAGCTTTTCTCTCTCTCTTGGAACATATACGGTTTTAGGCTTTTGGAGCCAAAACCTTATCTCTCTCTCACGGTCTCTCTAAGACCGATTCTTCATCTATTTTCTTCTGGTTTTGACCGAGCAAATGGAGAAGCAAGGAAGATGAAGAAGTGCTAGCACACCTTGGGTTATACATAGGTGATAGGGAAACGAATTTGTGAGCTTGGAAAGCTTGAAGCTTGGAGCTTCAATGGAGTCTTGCATGGCCGATTTTGGAGCATCAAAACAGCCCCCACCGGCAGTCCACTGCAGTTCAAGAAGCCCCAAAACCGAGCTTGATGGAGGCAGAAACATGAAGTGCGAATTTGGTCCATCTTCGTTGCATCCAACCGATCAATGTGAGTTTATTCCGCACCTCCTTTGACATGTATTCACTCGTTTTTATGCATGTTTGTGATTTGGGACTTGATTGAAACTCTACAATGGTATCTTGAGCTATTGGTTGCATAAAAACGAATTAGGGTTCTTGAGCAAAATTTGGGGCTTTTTGATTTAAGCATGATTTTGACAAATTGTTTGTTTAAGAATGCTTGTATATGAATTAATTAGAGTTATATGTAATCAATTTGATGAAAAATTAATTGGATTGATTTTCCCCAATTTGCTTAATGTTGGCCAAAACTTTAATTTGGATAAACTCAATTTGAGCATCAAATGATTAAATGTTTAGTATAGTATGCTTGAATGAGGTTGAATTGATGTTGTGCATAATCAATTTCATGAAATTTGGTTGGATCCATTTTTCCCTAAATTTTGGGCATGACAAATTTGGGTAAACTTGATTTTGAGCATGTTTAATGAAATTGGATGATTTAGAATGCTTGAATGTTGTTTAATTGATGATTGATTAGATCAATTTGATGAAAAGTGTTTGGAACAATTTTTCCCCAATTTGCTTGTGATGGCCGAATTTGGCAAGTGCCCTATTGTCTTGGTTTTTTGATTTTTTGTTCATTGGATGACTTAGAAATCATTTGGGGTGTTGAATTTATGTTTGATTGGGTTCAATTGGATTGAATTTGATTTGGGCATAATTTCCCTCTTTGGCCGAGACTTTAGCATGTATAAATTGGGTTTGATTTTGATTTAATTATGTTGGACATGATTAATTGATGTTAAGCATGATTAATTGGACAAATTTGATGTTTTGGAAACTTTGATTTGGGCAATTAATAATGCTATACACTTTAGGTAATTTAATTGGAAAATTTGGAATTTTTGGAATTAAATTATTGGGCTTAAAATTGGATTTGGGCTTTTTAAGTTGTTATTGGGTTTATTGGACTTTGTTGTACAAAGTTGGTTTAGGCCAAAATTGGTTGGATCCAATTAGGCCCAAAACCGCTTCCAAAAGGCCCAAATGCGACTAATGAACCTTTAACGTTTAATTGGGCCTAATGGGCCTAAATTAATTTATGGGCTTATGGGGTAACTCCCGGATTGGACTTTGGTTGCGGGTTTGACCCGAGTTGACCAAAAGTCCACGCCTCAAGAAATTAATTAAAAGCCCATTGGACTTTAATTAAATTAATATTGGATATTAATCGGGCTTTGAGACCCGTAACGATTAAATTTGGAATTTAAGTCGTAAAGGTTTATTTTATAAAGTGTAATATTTAATTTGGAATTAAATAATGAATTAGAATTAAATACGTATTAAATTGGATTTAATTATGTAATTTAATTTAATTCGTAGAAATCGTACTTTGAGTACGTGTTCGCAATACGAGTTTGACTCGAACAAAATCAAATCTTTGTTTGAACATTGGATGATCACTAATTATCAAGATTAATTAATTTGATTAGATTGATTGATAACATGCTTGTATGAATACATGGTTGTGATGTTTGAATAATGTATATCGGATGGATATTAGCCGGGTGGGGCGATTTTGGAAATTGTAATAAATTTGATTTATTAAATTGGACCTGCGTGTCCAGCCCTTATCTCCTATTTCTTTGTATTCTCTTCTCACCTATTCCCCTCCATGTAAATGAGGTTTCTTTAGAAGTGTAGTGTAACGGGTAGAAGAAATATTTGTGCTAGCTTGGAGAGAGAAAGTGAGAGATTTGATCTAGGATCAATGTGTAAAATATCCATCCGCATATCATTATTATTTTACATATGCGCTTTATTATGTGTTTAGAATGCATGTTTAAGGGTGTATGATGATGAGACCTTAACAAAGATAATTAAAATTGGTAGCCAATTTGCACGCGAAAAACCCTCGTTAAATATCAAGCGTTTATTTTCCTTCCATTGAGTGATTCTTACTCAAGATCCGAGATTGGCAGGGGTTGTTGGCCAAAGTCAAGCCCTTGTCCGTCAAAGATGTGTTTTAATCACGAGGCTTTGTTCCATATCGGTGTCGTGTCCAAGTTGTGGTTTGTTGGCCAAAGTCAAGACCACTTCTTGTCCATAGACATTGATTACGAAGCTTCCATGTCAATGGGTCCGCGCTTGACTGGGATCACTAGGTTTGTTGTGCCAAAGCCAAGGCCTAGTTGATTCAGAGGAAAAAGGTTAGGGTATACATTAGATGTATAGGCATATATAAGATATATGTTTGGGACTTGGATGTCCACCTACTGGATCTAGGAGTTGGATGAGATCCAATTGATCTTAGAGATCTACCTAGTTAATTATCATACAATTTGTTGGCCAAAGTCAAGATTGTGTGATATTTAACGGGATCCTAGCCCACTAGGAAACACGGTTTCCCGAGTACTCGACAGAGGGTTAGAGGCTCGACGAAAAATAGTGGGAGGCAAGAATTGAATTTGCAATACTCGTTCAATTACTCGCCATACGCGCTCATTTAAATTATTTCGTCATTAGATTAAATGTTAGTTAGACTAATATTTAAATTGTTGTTTTAATAAACAGTTGGACTGTATTATACTTGATTATATATAATTGGATTATATTAATCAATATATTTGAATTAATTAATTTCAGTTTACAGTTGATTTTATAATTGGATTATAGTAATCAATGTAATTGAGGTTAATTAATTTGGATTATATTTGATTATATAGTTGGACTATTATAATCATTATAATATATATAGTACCACTAATCGTTGATTAAATAGTTGGACTATTGTAATCAAGATAAAATTGAAAAGTTGGATATTTAAAATATAATATGGGATTGAAATATTTTAAATGATTTAATTTTCAAATTGGGAATAAAATAGGTTACTTTATTTGATAAAATAACTTATTATATCTTAAGCCCAAAATTAAGCAAAATAAGTAGAGCATAAAATCTTTGGAAGATTTATGTGATGATGACTTTAATGCTTAATTTAATATACTTGTCATAAATCTAATTTTAGATTTAAGAAGTATTAAAATTGCAATTTATAATTCTTGGAGAATTAATTGACTATTCTAGATGAGATAAAGTCAAAGTTTGCAATTGGGCATGTAGCACGAGGTGCACATCGTTTCGATATTCTGAAACCCAAGGCTTGGCCAAAGGTTTTGAAATATTGAAAAGATAATTGACATATCCCAAAGTGACTACCATTTGGATATGGCAGACACGAAGGAATTAAAGAAAGGGCAAGGTTCTTACTTTGAAAATGTTTGTCTTAGTTATGTTCACAGCTAGTATTGAAATTAGATTTTAAATACTTAGTGTGGTACATAAAATATATGTATTGATGTTCAGAATCTGCTTTGAGCAGGATACTGACTTCAAGCTGAGATTGCTCTGCGAATCGGAAACGGGACGAAAGTCGCTGTTTCGACCGTAGATACCTAAGTTTAGGAACTACCCTTCGGGTGTGTACTTAAATTAGGAACTGTTATAATGTAACTAGTTTGACTAGAGACATTATCTCTATATCAGTGTTTAATCCGTTGCGGATAAAACCTTTATATTATAGAACACTAAGTGTTTTATTATATAAAGATGATACTGAGATAAATACATTAGATGTAAATAACAGAATTTATATTTTAAATATAAATAAAATCTCAAACATATAAAATTACAAATAAATAGCTCAAATTGATTTGATCAATAGAGACTTATTTGTGGCATTGTTGTCTAGGACACAATTTAACGAGACTCGTATATCCACACTTTTGAAGAGTGGGTACTAGGACTGATTTGACTATTCAAATAAAGTCTACGAATCTAGTTTGTTAGGTAAAGTACCTAAAACACTGTTCACTAGGTAATAGTGTAAGTGCCACCGATTTTAGCCCTATTCATGGTGAAGTAAGTGGGCCCATATCTAGTTAGGCTAGATGTGAACATGAATATTTCGTGACCTTAACGGATGTGGCATCACGTTATGGTTATGTGTTTCTTTTGAAGAACACAAATCAAAAACTTTTAGAGTTTCGACACGAAATAGACAAACAGATCGGCTATAGTATTATACCGTCACGGTAAGACCGTAATGGAAAATACTTAAGCAATAAGTTTCTTATATACTTGAAAGAGTATAGTATTCTTTCAAATGAGGACTCCTCCCGAGACACGTCAGTTAGACGGTGTGTCCGAACTAAAACCGAATTTTGTTGGACATGATAAGGCTAATCACGAGTCGCTCTGAGCTACTGTTTCCTTCAATAGGATATGTACTAACAGTGCAAAACTTATTTAGAATAAGGTTCCATATAAATCTGTTTGACAGATGTCATATAGGATATGAACAGGGAAGAAACGAGGTTTCTCATTCCTGACCATTTGGGATGCTAGGCATACGTTTGGATGATACCAAACTAAGGACCCAAATTGGATAAGTGCCAATATCGGTTATCCTAAGGGAAACCATAAGTATAGTACTTGTAAATCTCACATGAGAACAATGTGATTGTTGCTCACCATACGGTTTTTCCTGAGAGGAATACCGATATGCAGTGGTCAGTGGGAGGATAGTGATACTCGATGAAAATCGGAGTAATACTGTTCTAGGCACGAAGTCCTTAATGGAACACAAATAGTTCATCAATGATGAAACTGTACCATTAATCTTCGAATACACAAGAACTGAGTAGATCGGATAGAGTCAGAAAACAACCTAGGATATGGGTTTCTGATCTAACCTCATAAAGATGTCAATCTTATGAAGGTATATCCACCGACTACGTTTT
>SKCR01005396.1:0-25881 GCA_019454045.1 Zanthoxylum bungeanum | reverse complement strand
AGGGACTAGTAACCAGATATCCGATATGTGCTTCGTACGGGGCAAAACGCAATTCCAGGCCTTAGGACTTGATATGTGACATCCGATACTGGATCGTAATACGCAATACATGTATACTACGCCTGATATAGATCACATATTCCTATAAGAATATTTCTGGAGAATTGGGTAGGCACGGTGTTTTGCTTAGAAGCCAACCATGTCTTGTAAATCGGTAAAAGCGTAGTACCAGGTACGTACGTGTTCGGATAGTCCGATGACCGGATTTACTGCCAACATATCTGGGGATCTCATGGGTCGCTTCCCGAAGATTCACCGATGACGTATGACTCGCACTTTATTAATCTGGGATTAATTATAAGAGAGAGAATGATTAATTTGGAATTAATCGATAACAATAATATATTCGATATATTATACGAAATAGATTTCGACGCTGAATTAAAATTAGATTTTAATTCGGTGCGAACGACTTAATTTTAGAATTAATTCGCTAGTGACGTGAATAGTAATTTTGCTAGGCAAAATTATTTAATTGAATTTGATTTAATTACGTCGCAAAGGAAAATTCGTTAATTCGGAATTAGCGAACCCGAGCCCGGGAGTGTTTGCGGGCCCACTAGCATTTCGAATCAAGTAGGCCACAAGTCACATCTAGCGTCAAATTCATTAGTCACTTTGATTGATGTGATGTCTAGTCACGTTTGATGTGAATAGTGATGGTGGTGGTGGAAGGCATTAATTGCCTTTGGGCTCCAAAAAAAAAAATGGTTGACCTTTTTGAAAGGCAAATACCAAATTTTTGGTATATGTTTATTATAGATTTTAGAAATCTAATTTTACACAAAACCAACACAACTCTCTCTCTCTCTTCTCACACAAGTTTCGGCCAAGGGCCAAACTTCTTCCTCTCTCATTTTTCTTCACAAAACCGTGAACAAGAGAAGACAATGGAAGATTTGTGGCAAATCTTACCAATGCTAGCACAATGAAGAGTCATCCAAGGTGATGATAGGGGAAACAAATCCATGAGCATGGAATCACAACACAAGCTTGGAGCTTGGAGATTCATCAATGAAGGTTGACCGAATTCTCAAGGAACACAAAGGGAGCCATTGCCGAAAGCTTGAAGGAAAGTTTTGTGTTCGACGCATCGCAAATCCGATCATTGTAAGTTTGATTCCGCCATTCTTCTTTGAGTATTCACACAAGTTTCATTGCTTGAAATCGATCTGGGGACTAATCTATAAACCCAACAGCATTTGCAGGTAAGGGTGGAAGTACAGTACATGATATGAAGCCGTCAACCACTGGAATTATTCTGTCTCGAATGGGAATTGGTGGTGTTACTTCCAAAGGTTCAGGTTCTTGATTGTTCATGTTGATCAGTGCTTCTTGATCTTCTCGCTTTTCCCTTCTCAATTGTCTGATAGTTCTTTCAATTTATGGGTCAAGCGGATGAATTTCAAAGTTTCAGCTTTTTCTCATGTAGTGTCTGAGAACCTGAAACACAAGAAAACAAAAATAATAAGTAAAAAGAAATTAGACACAAGTAAAGTATCTAATCTCAAAATTAATAGTAAAAGATAAATAAGTCCCCGACAACGACGCCAAAAAATTGATCGGTGAAATCACTCACGTTACGCAAGCACACATATCGTTCAAGTAGTATAAAATGTATCGATCCCACGATGACTTAATACATTTACGAAGCTAAATTCTACAAGTATCTAATTGATTCGATTGTTGGTTGAATGGTGATTTTATCTAAAAACTCATAAATAAAACAATACAACGGTGAATTTCTAAAAAGTAATCAATATTATGAAACTATCTAGGGTTGTGAATCCTTCCAATATTCTTCTAAAGATGAAGTGATTATCTTATGCTTGTGTAATATGTCGATTTATTAACCTGGAACACGAAAATATGCAAAAGCCTCTTCCGATGGTCAGATGCAAACACCCGAAGTAACTCAATTAACTATATTCCTATGTTAGTTAAGAAACTCTGAATTTATTAAGTTTAAGTTCCAATTATGGCTACCCACGCCCGATAGGTATATTTCTATCTTGGAAGGAAATCTCTAAGGTGAGTGTGAGATCGTGAGCTATTGAGTCTACAGCTAAACCTAAAATCCATTTTCCAAGTTCATTTTAAGTTTACCTAATCAATCTTATTTGTGGCCAATTAACAATAAGCATTAAGTACTAGACTCAATAAAAAACCAAAATATCACACAGGACATAAGAAAAGTCAATTTATTAAATCATTGATATTGGTTTTCATCACAACCCTAGACAACGTATTTAGTTACGACAATTTTAGGACTACTAAAGACAAAAAATAAATAAAACATTATAAAACAAGTTGAAAACTAAAAAGTTGAAATAAAATAATGAAATAAAATGTTGGGGGTTAGGGGATCCACTTTTAATATTCAAATCTAGAAATCTCTCTTATTATAATATATAAATTTGCATTATATTACCACCTGACCATATAGGCGGTATCCAATTAAGTCATGTTTTAATTAATTCTACCGACCAAAAAGGCGGTATCCAATTAAGTCAGGTTAAAATTAATTTAATTAGTCCCACCGACCTAAAGACGGTATCCAATAAAGTTAGGTTTTTAAGATAATCTATATATTATAAAATAAGGGAGATTAATCTAAATCATCATAATAAAAGTTTCACCTTTCACCCCAACAGAAAGAAGTTACCTACTCATGCTTTAAGTAAAACAAAACAAAGTTTTATTACTAAAAAAAAAGAAAAATATAAGAAAACTGAAATTAAAAAAAACAATATACTCTCTTTCTTAGTATTCTAGAGAAATTCCCCAGAAGAAAGTATAAATTTTCCTCTGATTTCAGCTTCTATTTATAGGCTCCAAAACCGGCCAGCGTAGCGACACAAAACACTTGCGCGACTCAACACTATCTACAGTAGTGTCGGCCACTGAATTATTGATTTGGCATCGCGACAGGCATAGTCTTCTGCGTCGCAACGTGAGCTACAAAGATGACAAGTGTTGGCAGGCTACATAATCGATCGGCGTTACGATGCGCGTACTCTTCTGCATCGCAACGCGCATTGAAAAATTCCTATTTTGCCCTTTTTGATCCGAATTGTTGGAAAATACTAAGCATCCCAAGATCATTTCAAGCATTGAAAATAAGTGCGAATACAACGAGGGAGTTGCGGAATACTCACATCGATCGGTTGAGCGACGCGGGAGGCAACAAAAAGGTTTTCTATCCTCGGTACTGCTCACGGTAGTGAGCTGCTATCCTCTCCAAGATTCGGCCATTGTTGCTCCTTGAACAAGCTCCAAGCTTTGTCAAATAATTCCAAGCTCATGGTGGATTCCCTATCACATTCGCTGTCTCTCGGAGTGCTAGCCTCTTGATTATTTGCCGCAAAATCATCGCACTTGTGCTTCCCTTGTCACAGTTTCTGGGCAGAAACCAGTGAAGAATCAGCCCACAGTGGGCGAGAGAGAGAGAGATGGAGAAGAAGAAGAGAGAGAGTTGTTGTGTTGGTTGATAATTGATTTTCCAAAAATCAAATAACATATATACCACTTTTTGGATTTTCAAAATCAAGCCATAAATGCTTGCCAACCACATACATCACTCCATCAATCCCTCAATCAATGAATAGTGACTAGCGTCAATCACTCAAAGTGAAAGACATTATCACTTGATTGACGAATGATGTGACGTTAGTTACGACTAGCGATTTGATGCTTGATTTGACTTACGTGCCGCACTCGAATTCGAAATGCGAATTCGCTCGTAAATAATCTCGGGCTCGGGTTAGCTAATTCCAAATTAACAAATTTTCCGTTGCGATGCAATTAAATCTTAATTAGTTAAATAATCATGGCTAGCATAATTACTATTCACGTCGCTAACGAATTAATTCTAAATTAATTCGTTCTCCCGAATTAAAATCTAATTTCAATTCCGCGTCGAAATCCAATTTCGTTTAATATATCGAATATATTAATTTTATCGATTAATTCCCAATTAATCGTTATCTCTCTTTAAATGATATTTTTATCCCAGATAAAATATCTCTACAATTAATCCCAGATTAATTTTCTCTCTCTTATCTAATTAATCCCAGATTAATAAAAGTGCGAGTCATACGTCATCGGTGAATCTTCGGGAAGCGACCCATGAGATCCCCGGATATGTTGGCAGTAAATTCGGTCGTCGGACTATCTGAACACGTAAGTACAAGTACTACGTTTGTACCGATTTACAAGACAAGGTTGGCTTCTAGCAAAGCGCAATGCCTACCCAATTCTCCATAAATATCCTTACAGGAATAAGGATCTATATCAGGCGTAGTATACGTAGTATTGCGTATTTCGATCCATATCAGATGATCACATGCAAGGCCTGGGCTAGTACAGTGTCTGCCCCGTACGAAGCATATATCGGATTACGAGCACTAGTCTCTTTAATATCGGATAATCATGACCAAGTCATATTTCCCGACGGTTTTACTTTTTTAGAGAACCAGTTATGTATCCCTGCGCGATCATCAACTCTCCATATGACCGGAGTGACACTTCCGTCTTGACATCACACCCACCACACACTACGATTCTCGATATACCCATAGAGACGTACACATAAACCGGTTAAAGCCCTGGATGACCAAAACCAAAGTATATTGATTGTCGTAAGTATTAGCGGTGCAAGTCTCAGGTTAAGACCAAATACACCTACCATGATTTCGGACTTCCATAGACACATAGGCATACTACCAATGGAATTCCGAGGGGGTCTATCCAGAGCGAAGCTGTTTCCCGTACCATCGGTAACAGAAACCTCCTATTACACTTGCATGAGTATCCTATACCCAAATATATGATAACTAGTCGTTGTGCCCTCACAACGGCACAAGTGTAATACTAGTCTTTTACATATTTATCGATGTCCAATCTCGATAATACTTGACTAGGGATATTTAATGATTTATCCTTCGTGGACTGATACTGTCTCATATCATTCTCAATCCAGGAACAAATCATAAGGACCGCCTATCATTTATATATCTTGGTGATCTAATCACAAATGTTAAGAGTGCTATCTCCTTTGTCACATAGTTAATTTGTACAACAACGCCATGATCTGTACAAATAGTGACGCTATGGGTCATAATTGTCCAACAATCTCCCACTTGGCCTATAGCCAGTCACTCGAGTGTCTAACACCCGAACTATGTACTTTGGCTCAAACTGCTGAGAAAAGGCTTTCGTCAGCGGATTTGCATGATTATCGTCTGATGTGATTTATCGATCATCCATCGCCACGATGCATGATCCGAACGAATCAGATGAATATCGAAGTATATATCTGGATCGTTGATGAGACCATTAATTCTTTGCCTGTGCGGACGCCTAGCTCAGCTTATCGATCCAAATGGCTTCTATTGCGGCTGCCTCAACTGCAGCAATACCCACATTTGTTGTTTATTCGGTAACAGTATCTTGCTTTGGAAGATTTCCAGCTCACTGTACCGTTATTCAAACTGTATAGTACCGTTTACGATTTTTAGTCGTCTTTATCGGTTAGGAAACTTGCAGTAGTGAACCCAGTCACTTCAAGTTCTCCATCTTCATAGTTTAAGACAACATCCTAGTTCTCTAAGATACTAAGTAGGTTCTTAATATCAATCCAGTGACTATCACTTGGATTGGCCTGTTTGTTAATCCTATGCTCAAAGTGTATGAGACACAGGTCGCATACATTTTCAATGTACGATTTCTCGAGAGTTTTAACAACTTTTAGATCTATCCAGTAGATCTTTATTCCTAGAATAAAAGTTTGTTCTCACAAGAATTCTATAGAGAATTTTCTCAAAAGCCAAGCTTTCACCGATAGTTTATGGGAATATCATTTCCAAGAAAATGACATATATTATCATTATTTTTAGGACAGCCACTGTCAGTGCGCTCCATTAACCCTCTTATATATACAAAATCATTTCGTTTTGAATTAAATCAAACCATTATGATTAGATCAAAACGATAATTCCAAGAACTTATGCTTGCTTCAATCCAAACATGGATCGAATAACCTGCAAACCTATTTGCTAGTTATAGTACGACAAACCGACAGGATGTTGTAACATCCTCCAAAAGGTTTCCTTTCAGGAAAGTGATTTTCCCGTAAAGCTGTCATATTTCATAAATGAAACACGCAGCTTTAGCAAGCATTATCCAAATGGATTTACCGTGGCAACAGGTAAAAGGTTGAATCATAATCAACACAATGTTGATAACGATACATTTCCGCTACAAGCCTAGCTTAGTACGTTGGTATGTTGCCTTCCATGTATGTCTTCCTTGAAGACATATAGTACCAATAGGCACAATGCCTTGCGGTACATCAACTAGTGTCCAAACTTGTTGATATACATGGAATCCATTTCGGACTCATGGCACTTTGCTATAATAGGGAGTCGATACCTTGTATCACTTCCTCATACGTAGTCAGTTGGTATACCTCAAAAAGATTGACATCTTTTCGAGGTGAGATCAGAAACCCCATACCCAAGGTTGTCTTCTGACTCTCTCCGACTTACGTGGTTCTTGTGCATTCGAAGATTAATGGTATAGTTTCATCCTTGATGAACTATTTGTGTTCCATTAGGATTCGGTGCCTGGAATAGTATTACTCTGATTTTCATCGAGTTTTACTATCCTCCCACTTACCACTGCATATCGGTATTCCTCTTAGGAAAACCGCATGGTGAGCAACAATCTAATTGTTCTCTTGTGAGTTGTATAAGTACAATACTTTGGTATCCCTAGGATAACCTACAATTGGCACTTATCCAATTTGGGTTTTAGTTTGGTATCATCCAAACATATGCCTAGCATTCCAAAATTATCAGGAATGAGAAACCCAATTCTTTCATGTTCATATCTAATATGAATTCTGTCAAACAGATTTTATGGAACCTTATTCAAAATAATTTTTGCACTGTTAAGGCTTATCCGTTGAAGGAAATGGTTAGCTCAGAGCGACTCATGATTAACCTTATCATGTCTAAACAAAATTCGGTTACTCAGTTCGGACACACATCGTCAAAATGACGTGTTCCTGGAGGAGTCCTATTTGAAAGAATACTATACTCTTTCAAGTATATAAGAAACTTATTGCTTAAGTATTTTCTATTACGGTCTTACCGTGACGGTATAATACTATAGCCGATCTGTTTGTCTATTTCGTGTCGAAACTATAAAAGTTTCCGATTTGTGTTTCAAAAGGAACACATAACCATAACGCGATGCCACATCCGTAAAGGTCACGAAATATTCATATCTACCTCTAGCCTAGCTAGACATGGGCCCATTTGCTTCACTATGAACTAGGGCTAACAGATCTGTGGCATTTACACTTTTACCAAGTAAATAGTGTTTTAGGCACTTTGCCCAATAAACTAGATTCGTAGACTTTATTTGATTTAAATCAAATATGTCCGAGTATCCACTCTTCAAAAGTGCGGATATACGAGTCTTGTTTAGTTTGTCCCAGACAACTATACCACAACATAGTTTCTTTTGATCAAATCAGTTCGAGCTATTTGTTTGTCATATTATACGTTTGAGATTTATTTATATTCAAAATATAAATGCTGTTATTCACATCTAATGTGTTTATCTCAATATCACATCTTTATAAATGAAAACACTTGGTGTTCTAGATATAAAGCTCACCCGCAACGGGTTAAACCACTGATATGGAGATAATGTCTCTAGTCAAACTAGTTACATTATAACAGTTTCCTAATTTTAGTACATACCTAAAGGTAGTTCCTAAACTTAGGTATCTACAGTTGAAACAGCGATTTTCATCCCGTTTCCAATTCACAATAAATCTCAACTGAAGTCAGTATTCTGCTCATAGCAGATTCTGAACAACATTTATATTTATGTATCACACTAAGTATCTAAAATCTAATTTTAATACTAGTAGTGAACATAATATGACAAACATATTTGAAGTCAGAGCCTTGCTCGTATTCAATTCCTTCATGTCTGCTTTGTCCAAACGGCAGTCACGCTTCCGCGATCCCGTTTGCCACAATTTAGGCAGACATTTTTGAATATGTCTTTTATCTTCCCAGAAGATTATAATGATTTTGCCTTTGCCCTTTTTCACATTCCAGAAGCCTTTGGCCAAGCCTCGGGTTGCTAGAATATCGAAGTAAAGTGCGCCTTGCGCTACTTGCCTTATTGCAAATTTTGACTTGTGTCTCCTTGAGAATAGTCATTAACTCTCCAAGAGTTATTATTGCAATTTTAGTACTTCTAAAATCTAATAGATCTATGAAGATCCTTCAATTTCTTTATCATACTTTAAGGATCTAATCATTAGTTCTGATTCAGAAATTAAGGAGTCTACTGCGACAAGCTTAATGGATTAAGCACTAAGTTATCATCACATAAATCTTCCAAAGATTATGCTCTACTATTTGCTTAACTCCGGGCTTAGGCATAATATGTTATTTTATCAAATAAAGTAACTTATTAGTTTCCAGACCATCCTGAAATTTTATTCCCAATTTGAAAATTAAACCATTTAAATACATTTTCCATAGGATTATGTTTTAAATGTCAATCTTTCAATCTTATCTTGATTCTAATAGTCCAACTATTTAATCAACGATTTCGGTACTATTTATTATAATGATTACAATAGTCCAACTATTTAATCAACTATAATTAATAATTAAAATCAATTTATTGATTACTATAATCCAATTATAAAATCAATTATAAATGAATAGTTTGAATATAGTCCAACTATTTATTAAAACAACATTTAAATTTTAGTCCAACTAACATGTATTTATTTGACGAATGATATTTGTTATGAGCGCGTATGGCAAGTAATTAAACGAGTATTGCAAATTCAATTCTTGCCTCCCACTATTTTTCGGCGAGCCTCTAACCCTCTTTCGAGTACTCGGGAAACCGTGTTTCCTAGCGGGCTAGGATCCCGTTAATATCACACAATCTTGACTTTGGCCAACAAATTGTATGATAATTAACTAGGTAGATCTCTAAGATCAATTGGATCCAATCCAATTCCTAGATCCAGTAGGGGGACATCCAAGTCCGAAACATATATCTTATATATGCCAATACATCCAATGTATTACCTAACATTTTTCCTCTGAATCAACTAAGCCTTGGCTTTGGCACAACAAACTTAGTGATCCCAGTTAAGCGAGACCCATTGACCATGGAAAGCTTCGTAATCAATGTCGATGGACAAGAAGTGGTCTTGACTTTGACCAACAAACCACAACTTGGACAAGACACCAATATGGAACAAAGCTCTCGTGATTCAAACACATCCTCGACGGACAAAGGTCTTGACTTTGGCCAACAAGCCAATGCCAGTCTCGGATCTTGAGTGAGAATCACTCAATGGAAGGAAAAACGCTTAATATTTTACGAGGGTTTTTCTAGTGCAAATTGGCAACTAATTTATTATCTTTGTTAAGGTCTCATCGTCATACACCCTTAAACATGCATTCTAAATACATAATAAAGTGTGTATAATAAAATAATAATGATATGCAGATGGATACTTTACACAATGATCCTAGATCAAATCTCTCCCTTTTATCTCTCCCGCTAGCACAAGTATTGCTTCTACCCGTTACACTACACTTCTAAAGAAACCTCATTTACATTGAGGGGAATATGTGAGAAGAGAATACAAAGAATAAGGAGGTAATAAGGCTGGACACGCAAGTCCAATTTAATAAATCAAATTTATTACAACAATTTCTAAAATTGTCACACCCATCTAATATCCATATGATATACATTATTCATGCATCGCAACCATGTATTCACACAAGCATGCTATCAATCAATCTAATCAAATTAATTAATCTGATAATTAGTGACCATCCAATGTTCAAACAACGATTTGATTTTGCTCGAGTCAAACTCGTTTTTGCGAATAGTACTACTCAAATTACAAATTCTTGAATTAATTAAACTACAAAATTAAATCCAATTTAATATGTATTTGATTCTAATCCACTATTTAATTCCAAATTAAATATTACACTTTATTTAAGAACCTATACGACTTAAATTCCAAATTTAATCTTACGGGTCTCAAAGCCCGATTAACGTCCAACGTCAATTTAATTAAAGTCCAATGGGCTTTTAATTAATTTATTAAGGCGTGGACTTTTGGTCAACTCGGGTCGAACCCAATAACCAAAGTCCAATCCGGGAGTTACCCCATAAGCCCATAAATCAATTTAGGCCCATTAGGCCCAATTAAACTTTAAAGGTCCATTAGTCGCATTTGGGCTTTATGGAAGCGGTTTTGGGCCTAATTGGATCCAACCAATTAACCTAAACCCAACTTAGTACAACCAAGCCCAATAAGCCCAATAACAACTTTAAAAGCCCAATTTAACAAAATAGGCCCAAATAATTAAATAACCAAATTCCAAATTACCAATTTAATTACCTAAAGTGTGTTACACAATTATTACCCAATTAACATGTCAAAACATCAATTAGCCTAATTAATCATGCTCTTGAATATTAAATCATGTCCAACATAATTTAACAAAAATTAAACCCAAATCACATGCTATAACTCTCGGCAATATAGGGATTTTCATATCAATTCCGAATTCAATCCAATCAAATCCAAATTAACATTAAATCCACGTTTCCAATTGATTCAAGTCATCCAATGATCGAAAATCAAAAAATCACCAAGACCATTAGGGCTATTGACTTTCAGCCAACTCAAATATTTGGGGAAAAATGATCCAATCACAATTTATTCGAATTGATCAAATCAATCCTCAATTAAACATGTTATAAGCATACTCAAACATCCAATTCATTCAAATCATGCTCAAAAACATTTTACCCAATTTTAAGCCCTAAAATATTTTCATGCTTAACCTTGCTCTGATACCATTGTTGGAAAATACTAAGCATCCCAAGATCATTTCAAGCATTGAAAATAAGTGTGAATACAACGAGGGAGTTGCGGAATACTCACATCGATCGGTTGAGCGACGCGGGAGGCAACAAAAACGTTTTCTATCCTCTGTACTGCTCACGGCAGTGAGCTGCTATCCTCTCCAAGATTCGGCCATTGTTGCTCCTTGAACAAGCTCCAAGCTTCGTCAAATGATTCCAAGCTCATGGGTGGACTTCCCTATCACCTTCGCATGTCTCTAGGAGTGCTAGCTCTTGATGATTTTGCCACAAAATCATCGCACTTGTGCTTCCTTTGCTCACGGTTTCTGGGCAGAAACTAGTGAAGAATCAACCCACAGTAGGCGAGAGAGAGGAGATGAAGAAGAAAGAGAGAGTTGTTTTGTGTGTTGACTAATTGATTTTCAAAAAATCAAATAACATATATATCACTTTTTTGATTTTCAAAATCAAGCCATAAATGCTTGCCAACCACACACATCACTCCATCAATCCATCAATCAATGAATAGTGACTGACATCAATCACTCAAAGTGAAAGACATCTATCACTTGATTGACGAATGATGTGACGCTAGTTGCGACTAGCGATTTGACGCTTGATTTGACTTGCGTGCCGCACTCGAATTCGAAATGCAAATGCGCTCGCAAATAATCCCGGGCTCGGGTTCGCTAATTCCAAATTAATGAATTTTCCGTTGCGACGCAATAAATATAATTTAATTAAATAATCATACCTAGCATAATTACTATTCACATCGCTAACGAATTAATTCTAAATTAATTCGTTCGCCCGAATTAAAATCTAATTTCAATTCCGCGTCGAAATCCAATTTCGTTAATATATCAAATATATTAATTTATCGATTAATTCCAAATTAATCGTTATCTCTCTTTAAATGATATTTTATCCTAGATAAAATATCTCCGCAATTAATCCCAGATTAATTTTCTCTCTCTTCTAATTAATCCAAGATTAATAAAAGTGCGAGTCATACGTCATCGGTGAATCTTCGGGAAGCGACCCATGAGATCTCCGGATATGTTGGCAGTAAATTCAGTCGTCAGAATATCCGAACACGTAAGTACCAAGTACTACGTTTGTACCGATTTACAAGACAAGGTTGGCTTCTAGCAAAGCGCCATGCCTACCCAATTCTCCAGAAATATCCTTACAGGAATAAGGATCTATATCAGGCGTAGTATACGTAGTATACGTAGTATTGCGTATTTCGATCCAGTATCAGATGATCACATGCAAGGCCTGGGGCTAGTACAGTGTTTGCCCCGTACGAAGCATATATCGGATTACGAGCAACTAGTCTCTTTAATATCGGATAATCATGACCAAGTCATATTATCCCGATGGTTGCAACCTTTTTAGAGAACCAGTTCTGTATCCCTGTGCGATCATCAACTCCATATGACTGGAGTGACACTTCTGTCTTGACATCACACCCAACACCACTACGATTCTCGATATACCCATAAGAGGCATACACAAAACCGATTAAAACCCTGGACGACCGCAACCAAATTATATTGATTGTCGTAAGTATTAGCGGTGCAAGTCTCAGGTTAAGACAAATACACCTACCCTGATTTCGGACTTCCATAGATACATAGGCATACTACCAATGGAATTCCGAGGGGGTCTATCCAGAGCGTAGCTGTTTCCCGTACCATCGGTAAAACACAACCTCCTATTACACTTGCATGAGTATCATATACCCAAATATATGATAACTATGTCGTTGTGCCCTCACAACGAGCACACGTGTAATACTAGTCTTTTACGTATTTATTGATGTCCAATCTCGATAATACTCTGACTAGGGATATTTAATGATTTATCTTCGTGGACTGATACTGTCTCATATCATTCTCAATCCAGGAACAAATCATAAGGACCTCATATCATTTATATATCTTGGTGATCTAATCACAAATGATAAGAGTGCAATCTCTTTTGTCACATAGTTAATTTGTACAACAACACCATGATCTGTACAAATAGTGACGCTATGGGTCATAATTGTCCAACACGAATTTCGTCGTTTTAGCCCCGATTTGATTCCAGTGAATTCCGAAATTTTATTTATCTACAAAATAAACACAAACACATTAAAACGTTCATAAACTATATAAAATATTAAGTAAAAGGGGCGGTAAATATTGATATATTTTCCGCTCATCATTCCCAATAAACCAAATAAGTTCACAGTTGAGAGAGGTTTGTTCGATGAGTGATTTTCCCGAATTGTCTCTGGAATGAAAAATAGTCATCAACAATTGGCACTGTTTATGGGAACAGTATAAAAAATAGCAAACACATTAAGACGATGGTAAGAGATGAGAACTACATATCTTCAGAGGCTTCGACAATAGAGTGGAAGGAGAAAATGGAAGAAACCATGTGAAGTGAGAGATGATGCTCGAAATGAAAGAGAAGCAACTCAAACCTTCATGAAGGCCATGATGGAGAAGTTGGAAAAGAATGCGGGGAAAAAAATGGAAGCGGGCCTCAGCCAAAGGAATGAGGAAATAGCAAGCGGAAAAATGATCGCTAGAACGAAGGGAGATGGAGAAAATGGGAAGATGAGTACCCATAGAATGAGATCTGTAGTCATTGTCGGTGCCGTACCAGCAGTGGAGTTATGGGAAGAATAGGAAGGGAGACAAACTTCGAATTCTTCCAATAATAGCTAATGCTTCGCGGAGAGTGACATGGAACGACACTCGGGGGAATAGCATGAAGCTCCCAGTTACGAGAGGTATCGTACCTGGAGTGGAAGACGAGGGGAAACTCGTGTATGTGAGCATGATAGCTCAGAGAACCAGATGATGAGTTCGTTTCGAAAGGAGATGAAAAAGTGGGAAAAAAATATGAAAGAGGGAGTAGGGGGCGACCAGGACGTGGAGGCAGCGTCCCATTTCATGAAGGAAGTTATGGAAATGGAGTTTCCAAAAAGATTCCCTCTGCCCTCTATGGATGTTTACAAAGGGAGCACATACCCTAAGTCACATATTGAGAAGTTTGTTCTGCTGATGAAGATTCAAGGAATGGCCAGAAAGGCCATCTACAAGGCATTCCCTCTAATCTTGGGTGGGTTAGTCAACCAAAGGTTCATGAACTTGACCCCGGGAAGTGTCAGTAGCTTCTCCCAACTGAGGAAGTCCTTTGTACGCCATTTCAAAGGGCATGTGTACCGATGAAGCCGATGAGGTCTTTGAGATTGATGAAGCATGGAGAGGACGAGTCTTTGAAAAGCTTTGTCGATAGGTACCATGGCCTAGTATTGGAGGTCGGGGCGTATGAGTCCCCGGAGGCGCTGGAAAGTTTCAAAGGGGCCCTCAGGCAAGGAAGATTGTGTTGACGGAATGAGAGGAGAAAATCGCCTGAGGCATCACTCCCGGATGAACCATATAGCCAAGGGAAACCATGAACTAGAATAGAAGAGCTTAGAAAATCAGTGAGATTTGGGTAGAGACTTGAGGAGACCGGTCTCGAGGCAGAAGGAGTTCAGGCTGATACCTCAGAATAATCCAACGTAAGAGAGAAGGCTACATGTTCAGGTCAACCATGTCGCCGGAGGGTAAATGTATACCCCCCTGAACAGACCACTGGCCCAGATAGTTCGGGAAATCTAGGATAAATGCCTATAGACTGAGCCCGACCCGAGAAGGTTTCCAATTGAGAATACAGACAATAAAGATTATTGTGTGCACCATAATGTGAGTGGACACACCATAAAAAGATGTAGAGACCTGTAGTGGCAGATTGAGGACTTGATAATGAACGACTATCTGAATGAGTGCATAGACCAAACGACTATGAAGGCCAAACAGCGCCGATAGCGGCAGTCGTCAGGAAGTAGTGAGAGAGCCAATAAATCAGGTGTACTCGATTGGTTTCCATAGTGCTTCCTGCTTATTATGCGCATTAGTAGTTTTTCGGGCTCGTTATTACATAGAGGGTGGAATATATAAGATTAAGTTATTGAATGAAATACAATATCAGGAGTCGATGGTTGACGGGTTTCTCCCAACCTTTGGTGCAAATGCTGAACAAGTTCCTCCTATAGAAATTGTGGTTGTTGTTCGACCTGCCAGTCTTTAGTTTCTCCAAAGAGCCCGGTTCAGAATTGTTCAGAAGAAGAGCTCGGTTCAGAAGGAAATTGTTAAGAATTGTTCAAAGATGCTAAGGAAGATATTTTCAATAGAGTCTCTCTTAGAATGACTCTCAAAAAGTTGTAAGATGGGCAGTAGATCCCCTAAATACGAATAGTATTTTTCCTTTCTTAAATAAAAACTTGTTCATCTATGCTTGTTTATTATTTGAATGGAAAAGACATGTTTAATATTCTTGTGAAAATACTCGTGATCGGAATGCATGAAGAGATGTAAGGCATGTGGGAAAATCATGCACCCTTGCAGCACTCCAATCCCTGGCCAAAGTTTTCAGAATCGTGACTCAAAATGATGAATACCTAAACTCTTTTAATGGTACACGTTCAAACCGGCAGATCCTATCTTGATCCACACTTGATTAACGAATGCATCAGTCCACGCCCAACGAACATCCAGCGGTCAAACCATGAAAGGTATCTAACATGCATTCCATCTAAGTGTAGAGGATCACACACTAAATCAATGTTATCATATAGTTAGAGGACTAGATATGCTACTCGACTCGATGAGATTTCTATTTACGGTGGCGTGCACTACCAACTATTTGGAAGCATCCAGTGAGTCATCCAATATTCGATCCAATGAATACCAACATGTCTATATGAGCTGATATCGCTTATGGTCCATTGGGTCTGACCATTGGAACTTCAATTCTGATATACGACAAGTGTCAGTCTGCTAGGTTATAGGAATTCGACCTTGTTTCAAAACCAATGACTAGGAATATATCTTTTAAAAATAATTTATAATAGTGATACTATCCCAGCAACAGGCCACAACTAGTGTCCAGTATCAATACATGGCTAGGATCACACACTAAATCAATGTTATCATATAGTTAGAGGATTAGATATGCTACTCGACTCGATGAGATTCCTATTTACGGTGGCGTGCACTACCAACTATTTGGAAGCGTCCAGTGAGTCATCCAATATTCGATCCAATGAATACCAACATGTCTATATGAGCTGATGTCGCTCATGGTCCATTGGGTCTGACCATTGGAACTTCAATGTTGATATACGACAAGTGTCAGTCAACTAGGTTATAGGAATTCGACCTTGTTCTAAAACCAATGACTAGGACTATATCTTTTAAGAATAGTTTATAATAGTGATAATATCCCAGCAACGGACCACAACCAGTGTCTAGTATCACTACATGACTATTCTAAGGTCGATGTTATAATCAAATAATAATAATAATAATAATAATAATAATAATAATAATAATAATATATTTCATCCAGCATATTTCGAGAGAAAATAAACATTAATATTTACTATTAATAAAATATTGAAATGAAAATGTAGTTATATTATTATCTAATAATAAAATATCGTATAATATATTGTTCTGATTCACGCTCGAAACACCAATTCCAACATAAGAAACCTTGTGCACAACTGTATTTTACAAAAATACAAGATGACATATGAAAATACCAATCCATGCACTGAAAATTAGAAAATACTTGACATGTATGATTGGTTGAAACGAGAAACATGTAGCATGCATTATTATTTATGAATTTTTGGGAAGTACGATAATAAATGTTGTATCATGCACATGAGAAGGACAATTCAGTTTTAAAAGTACTTGTATTTTTGAAATTTGCTTGGAAATAAAATTGTTATAAGAAATAATTTCCCAGAATTTGCATTAGTACAACACGTGAGTGATGATGAAGATACTCATCATCACCACAAAACCTTTTAATAAACTAATCTTCGGAGAACTTTGAAGGTGAAAAAGTGTGAGAAATCCCATTAACAAACAAAAGGATGGCTCAAGAAAGACATGATTCAATTCCTGAAACCATTCAGTGTCAAGATATGGACTTTGAAATGGTGACTCTATCAGGAGCTCAGGAAACACTAGAATAGAAGTTGTAGAGGGCAATTCTGGCCCTTGAACAGTCAACTAACGATAATAGAAGCTTGTCTGAAAGAATCAGGATTCTGGAGGGAAAGCAACCAGAATCGGTGATTGATGTCAGAGGACATGCTAAGACGGCAACTAGAACTATTGCTATCGGAAGGACCGTAGGTTCCACATTTATCGTTGCGACTCGTTGTAGTTTTTCTTGCTCCATTCCATCTAGAAGCCGAAATAGTACTTTGGGATATATTGAGGCAGGAATTGAGGGATGTGCTGGGAACGTCTGCTCATGCTTTATTGTCAAGAGTGTCCCATGACAGTGTTGCTGAAGCTACTCAGAGGATCAATACTTCTCCATTCACTCAAAATATATTGAGTGTGGAGAAGCCAAAGAATATACAGATCCCCACATTCCAGTTAATTAGGGGAAACTCGAATCTGAAGCAACATTTATTCCTTTTTCGATAAAAGATGAGTCTAGAGACAAATGAAGATATATGGTACTGTAAGGTCTTTCTGATCAGCTTGGAAGGGGAGGTACTAGACTGGTTCAGATCTCTATCCCCCAATTCTATTGGAAATTTCCAGACTATGTGTGTGAAATTATTGGCACATTATGCCAACTTCTGATGCCCCCAAGACCATTGATAGCATCTTCGGGATGAAGTAGAGGCCGTCAGAGACTATAAAAGCATTCTTGCATCGATTCAATCAAACCCTATTACAAATAAAGGATTGTGACACTAAGCTTATTGCAAAGATATATAACAAGGCCATCCGGAAGAACACCTGCTATGCATAATACATAGCCATGAAGGACTTCCAAAATATTGAGGAAGTAAATCTCAAAACCCAACGGTGGATAAGAATAGAGGAGGACAAAGGCTTTAGGCAGTTGGAGGACCAAAGGACTATTGCCATTACCGTTGGGAGATCGGCCCCACCTCCCACCAGAAAGAGGAGGCCGACCCCCGAACCTCTCGAACAAAAACTCATGAACCTAAACACAACAAAAAACCCCGAACACAAAGCAAACCAACCCACACCAATGATATCCCATAAACAACAATCATGCTAATCGATGGTACCATATGGTGACTTAGAAACCTTATAAGGAGTTATGGTCCTTGGTTTGAGTCATCATAAAGGCCTATATGCTACTCTGAGAAGCTATGGTGAGAGTCAGCACATGCCTATTAATCCCAACTCACGTGAATGAGGGTCCAAAATCATACTATATTATTCGAAGAGTAACTCCGAACATATCCGTCGAAATCCAAAAATGGACAAATAATTTCATAGAAAAAGGATGACATAAAAATTCACCTTCAAATATCTATCAAATTTGTGTTTGTCCCGAAAAACCGAGCGTGCTGGTTATCCGCACCGCTAGTTGCTCTAACATCCAACAACAAACGTTTGACAGCAAGCAAGAGAGCGTCAATGAGTTATTACCGATGTTGTCTTGTAATAACCCGCACGTGAAAACGATTTACTAACCGTGTGATTAGCGTAGGAGCTTCATCAGATAAATAAAAACAAAAACAAACCTATCTATCTATTTATTAATCCTCATCATCATCGACTCATCATCATTCTATCTCCAACCTTCCACACACGAACCGGAAAACCGAAATAAAAAAAAAAATTAAAATTTTTTTAAAAAAAAAAAAAAAAAAAGACAGAAAGAGATAAGGATCCCAAACCCTAATCCAATCAATCAATCAATCGAATTTGAGTTTCAATTATTTCATTTCATGGCCTGATTCCGTTTCTTACAATCATTTCCCAATTTTAACCCTAGGAAAAATTCAGAAATATCCACCGCGATGGCCACACCGACAACCCGATCTACTGACGACATCGTTGATACGACGCCGTTTCTCTCCTCCAACGCCACTCACGATGACATCACTCGCAGTCAGAACCATAGGCCCGTCAGGAGGCAGGGCCTCCGCGATGCTGCTCGATTCTTACGGCGGGCCAGCAGTCGCCGTATGATGCGGGAGCCGTCGATGGTGGTGCGGGAAACGGCGGCCGAGCAATTAGAGGAGCGGCAGAGCGACTGGGCGTACTCGAAGCCCGTGGTGGTTCTCGACATCATCTGGAATTTGGCTTTCGTGGCGGTGGCCGTCACGGTTATGGTATTGAGCTGGAACGAGCAACCTAATATGCCGCTTCGGCTGTGGATTATAGGGTACGCTATACAGTGCATTTTGCATATGGTTTGTGTGTGCGTTGAATATAAACGGAGGAGGAGACGGAGAGTTGCGGCGTTTAGTTCGGTCGATGAAGGGAATTTGAATTCGGGGACGACGGGAGGCGATTCGAGGGAGTATATTTCGTTAGCAAATGAATTGGAGGAAGAAGGGACCAGGTATTCTAACTTTTCGAATAGTATGGGAATTTTTTTTGATAAGTTTATGTAATTTTGTTGGTTGTTTAGTTTAGTGGGTTTAGGAATTTCTTCTTGTGTTGATCAAATTGATATTTTGGTATGTTGGCTCAACTTGATCAAAGCTGTTACTTTTCCTTTTTAGAGAAGAATTTCATAGAGGTAAGTGCCGAATGATAATAGTTTGTTGCTTATTGAACTAGCTGCTTGGCTTTGGGATTGTGGTGTGATGTTTGATCAAATTGCTGTCTCGGTTTTATTGTGGAAATATATGATTATGACACGAATGTTCAGTTATCATGGGTGCCCTTTGACATAATTGCTGATTTCGATTCAACAAGTGTTTTACCTTTGCCCCCAAGGGTGTGCCTTGAGATTGGTTGCCCAAGGTCTAGGTACGAATCCAAGGGTGCACTTTTTGTAAGAGCTTGGGGCAGCCGGGGTTTTACCTACTCCGCTTAAGCCCCGGTCAGGTGGTTTGGCACTTTGGCTGCAGGGTTTCCCAAAATTTTTTTTTTTCCCTTTTTATTCTTAAGCAATGAGTGGTAGATAATATGAATTTGAAATTGTAGTTTCTTCTACTTCATTTTGACCGTATTTTTCATCAAGTTGAGATTACTAATTTGATTGTTTGACAGAATTGAACTTGTATTGTAAATGTCATGAAACTTTTTTGACCGAGGGGAAAATTTTCTTGTGTGTCTGTTTTACAATGAACTTGAAGTGTTTAACAAGACTACATAAATATGGCAGAGCATCATTAACAATGATCATCAGTTTTGCTTTCATTCTTTCAGCAGTGTCGCAAAACATCTGGAATCTGCAAATACAATGTTTTCTTTCATCTGGTGGATCATTGGATTCTACTGGGTATCTGCAGGTGGTCAAGCTTTGGCACGTGACTCTCCTCAGCTTTACTGGTTAGTTCTTATCTTTCTTTTTGATGAAGTTTCAAATAGTGTTTTTGTTTGGAATCCTAACTCTGCTGTCTGACTTGCGTGCAGGCTTTGTATAATTTTCCTTGGGTTTGATGTGTTCTTTGTCGTTTTCTGTGTTGCACTAGCATGTATCATTGGCATTGCTGTTTGCTGCTGCCTTCCATGTATTATTGCAATCTTATATGCTGTGGCAGACCAGGTAGCTTTCATTTACTGCCATCCATGCTATTTCTATGTTGTCGATATTGTGTTAACTCTTAACATTATAATCTTCAACAACTCTCCCTCTCCCTCTCCCTCTGTGTGTGTGTGTGTGTGTCTGATTGTGCATTGGATCATGGGCTCAAATATGCTGTTTTAACATTATAACCTGTATATATCTCTCTCTCTCTGTCTCCATATATGTGTTTGTATTGTGTGTTTAGGCATGGAATTATGGGCTTTAATTGCCACATAATCGCCCTGAGTTCAGACCTTTTCCTTAATTGGGCAAAACCTCTGCTAATTTGTCACACATGCCAATCCTCTAGCTGAGCAGCTTGAATAAATGGAATTATTATAATAAATGCAAAATAGAGAGGAAACCATTGTCATTAGTTTTACATGCAGAAGTTGTGTTAGCTGTTACTGTATGAGGTGTATGTCTGCCATTTAGGTCATGCATGCTGGTCTCCTCACATTTTTAGGCACGGGCTGATGTTTCATCTTTGAGGCTTTTGCTCTGAGCTTAGTTTTGAGGTCATGGTGGAGACCTCACAATTGCTGAAATCCTAAGCTTTGTTATAAACTTATAATTTCAAATTATCTTACTTCGCCATCTGTTTCATAGTGACTGTGGGAGTATCCAAGCTATCATGAGCACTAAGAAGCTAAACAATGACTAGCAAGAGGTTAAATAGATCAAATGGACAGGTAGAATGATTAGAAACAATCAAGAAACAAGAATACTTTTTAAGTTCAAAGTTAATTCAAATTGACCTTGTCATCACTTTCTCATCCACATGCACTTGGTTGTATTTGTATATGTTATGATGACTGGAGATGTTCTTCAAGAACGTTAAAGGCGAGGGGCGCACCGAGGTGATCAGAGCCAGAAAAGTGAGGCGCGAGGCGAGGGGCGAGAGGCGCACGCCTCACAGACACGAGGCGCACGTTTATTAATAATAATAATTTTAAATTTGTAATATATGCATCATTAACTTGTAAATATAAAAAAATAATAAATAGATAGTAATAGTGTTCTTGAAATCAGTACGCCTCTCGCCTCGAGACGCACCTCAGTGTGCCCCTAACAACATTGTGTTCTTGAATTTTTATTTTTTATTTTTTTTTCCTGAAGGCCTTTTTTGATATTTCGGTTTTTACAGTCTTCTCTTAGTTTGTATAGGATTTATTGGTCATACCATAATTGCCTTATACGTGTGTGACTGTGTGTGTGCAATTTTTTTTCATTTTATGTTTCGTTTACTTCCCCTTGATGCAACCTCTTTGATCTGTTTAACCAGGAAGGAGCTTCCAAAGAAGATATTGAACAGCTGTCAAAATTCAAATTTCGAAGAATGGGGGATAATGAGAAACTCTCTGATGATGGACAAGGTTCTCAAGGAGGGATCATGACTGAATGTAGCACTGATACACCCACTGAGCACGTGCTTTCTCAAGAGGATGCAGTAAGTTTCAACTATTTGACTTTTCTGTTTTAAAAGATTAATATCTTTATCCTTCTTTCATAAGCATGGGTTCTATTTATATATATATATATATATATATATATATATATATATATATTTTTTTTTACTTGCAATGATTGTGTTATATAATTTAGTCGGTTAACAAAAGGTCACTGTCAAGAATTTTATGCAACTAATATTGTGCTTTGATGATTTGGAGGAGTGCTGCATCTGCCTATCGTCTTATGATGATGGAGTTGAGCTAAGAGAACTTCCTTGCGGTCATCATTTTCACTGTGCCTGTGTGGATAAGTGGTTGTACATAAACGCTACCTGCCCTCTCTGCAAATACAACATTTTGAAGAGTAGTAGTAACCAAGACAGGGAGGAGGTATAGAAGAATTTCCAATATTTGTTCCTGCCCTTTATCCTGTTATTGCTTGACGGCATTTTCATGCACAGCATGTCAGTTGCTTTTTGCTGTTTTGTTGTTGTTGTCGTTGTTGTTGTTGCGGTAGTGGACTAGTAGTTGTAGTTTCTGAATGTTTGTGGTGGCAATGGTGCCATGTTTGCGCTCACCCAGAACTCCGCCAAAGTATTGCTTTGCCCTTGGTCCAATGGAGGGTAAATGATGTATTTCCTTGTTCTTTTAGAGAGGCTTCTGTGTGTCCCTAGTTTGGCTTCAGCAGAGTGTTTCTTCCATGATCTTCTTTAACCCACATTAATTAAGCTATTGTAAGCTTTATTACAGAATAAGTAATATAATGTTGATAAATCTTTCTTGCGTTTTCCTTTCCTAAATTGGTGCTGTAGCTGCTGTTGTGTGTGTTTCAATGTTATTTTATTATTGTCATGCTCTTGTAATATAGTCGGTTGATTCTACTTAGAGGTGTTCACGGGTCGGGTCGGGTTTTTTGAAATTTTGTGAGACCCGATCGGGTCAGGTCGCGAGAAGTTCGGGTCACACGAAGGTGGAACCTGATCGGGTTCGGGTTGGGTCGGCAGAATTTTTTTTAAAAATGAATTAATTATTTTGAAATATAAATATTTGTTATTTTATATCTCAAAAATTATCATAAATATAAAGTTTTAATACAACAAAAATAATAAACAAATGAAATAAAAATAAAAACTTTAAAAATAATAATAATTTTTTTAGAAAAATAATAAAAATTTTAGAAAAATAATATAAACACTATAGGTCGGGTCGGGTCGGGTTTTAGTATCAAACCCGTTGCTCAACCCGATAATTTCGGGTTGGGTCGGGTTGAAAATTTGCAAAAACAATTTTTAGACCCGCGCGGGTCGGGTTGGGTTTTGGGTTGACCCGATCCAATTAACACCCCTAAAAATTGTTACTTTTTCACCACGTTTATAAAAATTTTGAGAACTTTTGAATATTTTCAACGCAAAACAAAAATGTTTTGAATGAAAAATCATTTTTAAAAAGGAAAGTACTTTTCAAGCTATCATATTTTCCGATGTTTGGCGTATCCAATTTTTTACAGAAAAATATTTTCTGATGATTAGAAATATGAATGATAAAAAAAGGTTGGGTCGGATCTAGATCCGTGTACATCTAGGTTTGTGAAAAAAACTCAGATTCAAGTAGCGAAATTTTAGACCCTCATAGATTCACAAAAAAATTTCCAAACCCAGTCTAACAAAATTCGGGATCAATGTATTTTCGAACCTAAATCAGCATAGACCGGAAGACTTGGGTCTGGAATACCCGAATCCGGAATTCTGGAACTAGGTCTAGATTTTTTTTTTAACTTTTTAAAATATAATTGAAAAAAAAATAAAAAAAAATAGAATTTCCAGATCCGGTTCGAGAATATCCGGATCCGCTCGAGTTTGGAATTATGGAACCCGGATCCAAAATTTTATTAATTCTATATAAATGTAATTGAAAAAAATTAGAAGATCATGATTTCTGGATACGGTCCGAGTATACATGAATCTGGATCCACGTTGATTCGAATTTTCAGGACCGGATCCATAATTTTAGTAATTTTATATAAATATAATTGAAAAATGATTTAAAAATAGGATCTCTAGATCCGGTTTAGGATATCTGAATTTGGATTCATGTGGGTCAAGATTTCCGACTTGGATTCAGAATTTTATTAATTTCATACAAATATAATTTAAAAGTTAAAAAAAAAAAAGCAATCAGATTTTTGGATTTGCTCTAGGTATATTGGGATCCACACTAATCTAGAATTCCAGAGCCCGAGTACATAATTTTATTAATTTTATACAAATATATTTCAAAAAAAGATTTAAAAATAGGATTTCTGAATTTGGTTCGAGTATATTCGGATCTAGATCCACGCGGAGGTCGAGATTTCTGAGCTCCAGAAATTTATTAATTTTACACATATATAATTTAAAGTAACAAGTAATTAGATTTCAAAGAAAAAATATTCCTGAATCTGGTTTGGACACGCGAATTCAGATTCACATGGGTTTGGAATTCCATAAATGAGTCCAGATTTTTTTAATTTTATACATATATAAATGGAAAAAGATTTAAAAAAAATCTGATTTTTGGATTCGGTTGGGTATATCTGGATCTGGATCAATGCTGGTATAAAATTACTGAACTTGAGTTCAGATTTTTTTTTAATTATTTGAAAAATATTAAAAAAATATGGATGCGGATAATACTGAATCCATATCCACGCAAGTCCAAAATTTCGGGTCAGATCCCGTAATTTTATTAATTTTATGCAAATATAATTAAAAAAAGATAAAAATAAATGGATTTCCCGATCTAGTCCAAATATACCCAGATCTGGACTGAGTATACTCGCATCTAGGTCCATATATTTTTTTTCCCGATCTAGAAAATATTTTTCGAAAATCGTTTCTGCCAAACACACAGTTTTAATGTAAAAATCTTTTAACTCAGGTGTTTAAAATCACTTGAATATTTTTCTTTCATAAACTTTTAACTTTTGAATATTTTCAACGTTTAAAATGATATTAAATCAAGACAAAATATGGATAAGATTACTATTAAAGGACTTCGTTTTGATGTTTAAAAAAAGTCAAAAAATCAAAATGACTATCATATTGTTGCCCCATTTTAGTGTCCATATCAATGCTCTATTTGCAATTACTAATGTAAACAGAGCGAGTTCATTATTTTGAAAAATTATATTATGGAACCCAACTGATATGAGAGAGATGACATATACACCCGGCATATGATATACCACCTCCATTATTTTCATATTTCTTACACCATTGATATCCTCTATAGCCCTTGGCTCCATATGCCGAGCTTCTCCTAGATTTCATTCTTTCAGTTTCATACTAGGAGTGGCAACAGGCCGACTCGAGCCTTATATAGCCTGCCCAGGCTTAGATAATGTCCGGTTGGATTTGACTTTTTAGAAAATTAATTTTAATTTTTATTATTTAAAAAAATATTTTTTGAATTTTTAATATTTTAAAATAAAATAAAAAGAATTTTAATACTTTTAGTTTTTTAATTAAATTTTAAAAATTTAGTTATAAATATATGTATTTACAATTAAAAATTAATTTATATAATTATAAAAATTATTTATTTTCCTAAAAATAAACTCAGGTTTTTTTTGCTTAAACTCGATCCGAACCCAAAAAAAGGCCCTGAGGTCTGGCCCATGCTTTTATGCTATCCTATTTCATTGACCTATGAGAAAGAGGCATTCAAAGAACTTTCATAAACAATAAAGATAATGTATTTACCTAGTTGAGCCACATCAACAATAATAGTTTTAAAAGACCCATGA
>SKCR01005395.1:0-25991 GCA_019454045.1 Zanthoxylum bungeanum | reverse complement strand
ATATTGAGATATACACATTAGATGTTAATAACAATATTTATATTTCGAATATAAATAAATCTCAAACATATAACATGAAAAATAAAAGACTCAAACTGAATAAATCTGTTGAGACTTAAAAGTGAGATTGTTGTCTAGGACACATTAACAAGACTCGTATATCCACACTTTCGAAGAGTGGATACTAGGACAGATTTGATTCTAATTCAAATGATGTCTACGAATCTAGTATATTAGGCAAAGTGCCTAAAATATCTTTTACTTGGTAAAAGTGCAAGTGCCACCGATCTGTTAGCCTTCGTTCATAGTGACGTAAGTGGGCCCATATCTAGCTAGGCTAGATGTGGATATAAATACTTCGTAACCTTTACGGATGTGGCATCGCGTTACAGTTATGTGTATCTTATGAAACACAAGTCAGGAACTTTTGAGTAATTCAAAGAGTTTCGACACGAAGTAGAAAAACAGACTAGTAAAAGTATTAAAACATTACGGTTGGACCGTAATGGAAAATACTTAAGCAATAAGTTTCTTGATTATCTGAAAGAGTATAGTATTCTTTCACAGTGGACTCCTCCCAGAACACCTCAATCGAGTGGTGTGTCCGTACGGAGAAACCGAACTTTGTTGGACATAGTAAGTTTAATGATGAGTCGCTCTGAGCTACTTATTTCCTTATAGGGACACGCATTGAACAATGCAATACTTATTTTGAAAAAGGTTCCATGAAAATCTGTTAGACAGACTTCATATTAGATATGAACATGAAAGAAATCAGGTTTCTCATTCCTGAAGATTTGGGAATGCTGGGCATATGCTAAATGTTTGGATGGTACCAAACTAGAACCCAAATCGGATAAGTGCCTATTTATAGGTTGTCCTAGGGAAACCAAAGTATATTACTTCTACAACTCACAAGAGAACAATATAATTGTTGCTCTCCATGCGGTTTTCCTAAGAGGAATTCCTATATGCACTGATAAGTGGGAGGAAAGTAAAACTCGATGGAAATCGGAGTAATACTATTCCAGGCACCGACTCCTCACGGAACACCAACAGTTCATCAGGGATGAAATTGTATCAATAATCTTAGAATACAAAAGAACCGCGTAGGTCGGAGAGAGTAAGAAAATAACATGGGAGGTATGGGTTTCTGATCTCACCTCATGTAGATGTCAATCTTATTGAGGAAGACGAACCGGCTACGTATGAGGAAGTGATACAAGGTATCGACTCCTTTTATGGCAAAGTGCCATGAAGTCCAAAATGGATTCCATGTATACCAACTAAGTTTGGACACTGGTTGATGTACCAGAAGGAATTGTGCCTATTGGTACTAAATGAGTCTTCAAGGAAGACTTACATGGATGGCAACATACAAATGTACACAGCTAGGCTTGTACAGAAAGGGTATCGTCAACGACATAGTGTCGACTACGATGAAATTTTTTCACCTATTGCCATGATTAAATCCATTCGGATAATGCTTGCTAATGCTGCATGTTTCATTTATGAAATATGACAGCTGGACGCCAAAACCGCTTTCCTTAACAAAAACCTTTTGGACGATGTTTTATTCAACATCCTGATGGTTTTGTCGTGCCAAAACATGCAAACAAGGTTTGCAAGTTAAATCAATCCATTTATGGATTGAAGCAAGCATTGCGTTCTTGGAACCAACATTTTGATGAGATTATAATGATATATGATTTCATTCAAAACAAATATGATTCTTGTGTATATAAGAAAGTTAGTTGGAGCGCACTGACAATGAATGTCCTATAAGTTGATGATGTATTGCTTTTTAGCAATAACATTTTCATAATATAATCGGTGAAAGCTTGGCTTTCTTTAAAATTCTCCATAGAATACCTGGGAGAAACAGGCTTTATTCTAGGAATAAAGATATACTGGGATTGATCTAGAAAGCTACTGACAACCCTCCCAGAGCTCGTATGTTTGTGAAATGTATGTGACCTGATGTCTCATATGTAGGAAACGCTTTCCTCGCGCAGCGGAAGCGACTTAGGCACACGGATCGGACTTGAAAATTTTTTCTTCCCTCCTCATCTTAATCCAGAATTTTTCAGGTATAGACCAGCTCATGGGCTAGTCGTGCACCTGCCTTGGCCCATCTCCATGCGCACTTGTTCTCGGTATTGTATAAACATGCATATCAGAATTTTGCAGCATCAAATGACAAGCGCACACAGTAGCCATATGCATTATCATAATCCAATATTATAAGCCACGCATATGCATATAAATAACACAGGAATAAGCCACGCATCATGCATATAAATTCAGTTTGATGATGATTTGCGAATGATCATTAATATCATCCACAAGTTGAAATTGCTACTTACGTGAGCCACACTTTAATCATAATGATTAAACAAATTCACATGTCAATAACCAATCTCCAAAAACAGTAAATGAACATTGATAATATCGTTAATGGTTGATGATGATCTTGATGAATGTTACTTTACCGTAAGCTTTATGTGTGTGTTCGGATCCACCATTCGGTCTTCCGTACTATGTCTCACAACCAACGGAAACAAGTGTGGGCTTAACTCATACAAAAATTATCCCTAAACTATTTAGAGATTTTGTCACATAATAATATTTTTATTTTTCTTCTCTTATTTTTCTTTTCTCAACAATTGAGAGAGAATGATGAAGAAGATGGAGGCAAGGGTTTGCAATAATGAGAGTCACCAAAAAGAAAATCAAATTTTCCTTATATACTTGGGTCAAATTGTTTCCAAAACAAAACAATCACTCCCCCCATCCAAAGCAAGAATCGGCCAATGCTAAGATTTTTATTTAATTTTGTAACATCTAATATTTAATTACCATAATAAAAAGATGTTACAAAAATTAAATATGTCATTACCTTTCAAAAAGGTGTAACATTCAAGTAAGATATTTAATTGCCAAAACAAATAAAATTCTCCCCTTTTCTTTTTCTCCAAAATCGGCAATGGCATATTTTTCTTTATTAATTTTGCAACATGTGATATTAACTTTCCATAAAGTCAAAGATGTTACAAAATAAAAAAGATTAATGCCATTATAGATTTGTAACTTCCAAAATTAAATCAAGGGTTTCCAAAACCCATAATTTAGAAATTACAATCTTAGCCTTATTAAATTATATCATATATATAATTTAATATTTTGTATTTAATAATCATCATATAATTATTAATACCATACATTAACTTTTAATATACAGTTTCAAGTGTGACAAGTAATATTATTAATCATATTAATAATATTTATACATATGTAAGTATATAATTGGACTATCCAATTATAGTAAATCCGCTATAGTATATTGAGCTAGCACGGGGACTAAATGGACCTACGGTTCCGAGCTCCAATAATCTCGAAATATTAATTAAGCTCTTAATTAAATATTTCGAATTATTAACTCCGGGTTATTCCACTAAAAACTCGAAGTTGCACTCTTATTGCCGCATATGATATATTAAGCCGAACCAAGTCGGTGTCCATCGATATAGTCATTACATACGAATTGACCCTTCACGAGTATCTCGTAATTAGAGTCGGGTCATAATGTTTGTTATACCCCTCTAATTATTTTTAACTTAAGTACCATTGATTCTCTAATGAACGATTTATTCATAACTATTATGAATTTTAATCTTTCTATTCGTAATAGAAAGACTTGAGCACTCAAATTGTTCAAGCTCCGAATCAACCCTTAAGAAAGATACTACTCTACTTCTCGCCAGAAGGAGTGAACTCCTTGTCTATGTAAAACGTTCCCAACTACACAACAGACCATGCCCCCAAAGTATATAGCTATTGGTCGGGACTGCTACACCAACCTCACCTTTGTAAATCAAAGGACATGGCCTCCCATGCAGGAGTTCGTAGTACACTCAAGATTAAGATCAATCCATATATGACCATCTAGTAGATCGAAATGACTTTTTTAGTTTAACGGATATTATAAGAATGTCATTTCCATCTGGGTCCAGTCCTATATGATCGCATCATACAAGGTGCCTCCATTCTCATGTCTCTACATGGACGATCCGGATCAAGATCGTCATACAAATATAGAATGGACCGCAGCTATAGATAAACCACAAACAAAGTACCCGCTTTGTTTGCTCTCTATGGACTATTTAAGATTACTAACTTCAGACTTAAATCCTCTTGTGTATGACACTCATACACTAAGTCTGAAGGAACATAAGTAATCTAGGATATTCAAGATGATTTATAATATGCGAAAATTAAACAAATAATTTTGACAAATGAAAAATGCATCGTTTTATTTCAAAACATATAAAACCGTTTACATCACATGTAGCTCTAGGGCATACATCCCAACAATCTCCCACTTGCACTAGGGCAAATGGAACATGTCACGTAATCCTAGACCATCTAGGTGACCTTTAAACACTTTAGCCGACAAGGTCTTTGTAAACGGATCTGCCAGGTTCCTATGAATTCCTCTCTATATATTGTTTTCCTATGTGGTTTCTTGGTTCTTTGGAGTTTGCCACTGCACCACTATTATCGCAATGAAGTGATAGTGGTCTATCCATATCTGGAACAACTTCCAGATCTCCCAAGAATTTACGGAGCCAGACTGCTTCCTTAGCTGCTTCACAAGCTGCTACATATTCAGCCTCTATGGTGGAGTCAGCAATGCAAGATTGCTTTACACTCCTCATACTATAGCCCCACCACCTAGGGTAACACTGATCCAGATGTTGATTTCCTAGAATCGACATCTGTCTGAAAATCAGAGTCTGTATATCCTCTTAGGATCATATCCTCATCAGAATATACAAGAATATAACTCTCGTTCTCTTAAGATACTTGAGAGTGTGTTTCACAGCCACCCAGTGATCCAATCCTGGGTTTGAATGAAACCTACTGACTACTCCCACTGCAAAACAGATGCCCGGTCTCGTGCATAACATAGCATATATGAGACTACCAACTGCTGAGGCGTATGAGATATGTCTCATTTCCTCAACATTTTGAGGTGTCTTAGGAGACTGTTCCTTTGACAAATGAATTCCATGCCGATAAGGCAGATTGCCTTTCTTGGAATTCTGCATCCCAAATCGCACAAGGATCTTGTCGATATAGGATGCCTGAGACATAGCTAACAGTCGTTTCTTGCGATCCCGAAGTATCTGAATCCCAAGAATATAACTGGCCTCTCCCAAATCTTTCATTTGGAATTGGTTAGCTAGCCAGGTTTTCACGTCTGATAATATCTTTACATCATTCCCAATGAGTAAAATATCATCGACGTATAAAACAAGAAAAACCACATTCCCGTCAATGACGCGCTTGTATACACAAGGCTCATCAACATTCTGCTCAAAGTCATAAGACTTGATCGTGGTATCAAATCTTATATTCCAAGATCGAGATGTCTGCTTGAGTCCATAAATGGACCTTTGCAGCTTGCAAACTTTTTGCTCTTGACCTTGGGCGATGAACCCTCTGGTTGTATCATATAGATACTCTCATCAAGATTGCCATTCAAGAATGCAGTCTTGACATCCATTTTCCAAATTTCATAGTCATAATATGCGGCAATGGATAGAAGAGTGCGAATGGATTTAAGTATGGCTACTGGCGAGAAAGTTTCCTCATAGTCAACTCTCTTTTTCTGGGTATAACCATTGGCCACTAGTCTAGCCTTGAAGGTCTGTACCTTCCCATCTAATCCCCTCTTCCTCTTGTAGATCCACTTGCAACCTATGGGTTTCACCCCATCAGGTCGGTCTACAAGTTCCCAAACTGAGTTGGAGTACATGGACTCCATCTATAGGTTCATGGCTTTGAGCCATTCCTCTTTGTCAGAATCATCCATTGCACTACGATAGGTCAATGGATCATCTACCATCGCTGGATGCGACAACTTGTGCCTCTCCAACCCCAAGGTAGCGATCAGGTTGTCGTACAACCCTCCCACTCCGTCTAGGCGGTAGATCATTCTGACGAGCTTGCATCTGACGAGATTTCGAGGTGTGCTATGTATTTGTAACTTTCGTTGACGATGGCGTGCTGGTCGAACCAGCAAGTAACTCCTCGAGTAACACCTTACTTCGAGGCTTGAACTCCCTCATATAGTCCTCCTCTAGAAACGTAGCATTTGTCGATACAAACACTTTGTTATATCAGGACTGTAGAAGAATCCACCCCTAGTCTCCTTAGGATAGCCTACAAATAGGCACACTTGAGAACGTGGCTCCAACTTTGTAGTCTTATTCTTCAACACATGTGCTGGACACCCCATATGCGGAAATATCGTAAACTAGTTTTACGACCATTCCACAACTCTAAGGAGTCTTAGGAACAGACTTAGATGGAACTACATTAAGGATATGCATTGCGGTTTGCAGTGCATATCCCCAGAATGAACTAGGTAGTGAGCTATAACTAAACATAGATCTCATCATGTCTAGTAAGGTCCGATTTCTCCTCTCTGCAACACCATTTTACTGTGGTGTTCCAGGCGCTGTGAGCTGGGATACTATCCATGCTCAACTAAGAATTCCTCGAAATCTCTGTCAAGGCATTCCCCTCCACAATCCGATCGTAGAGCTTTGATTGTCTTACCTAATTGGTTCTCAACCTCAGCACGATACTCTTTCAACTTTTCAAAGGTATCTGATTTGTGATGCATTAGGTAGACATACCCATATCTTGAATAATTCTTAATGAATGTGACGAAGCATTCATAACCACCTCGGGCTCTTACATTCATCGGTCCGCAAACATCCAAATGTATTAGCTCAAGTGGTTGACTGGCTCTTATACCTTTTCCAGTAAAAGGTCTCTTGGTCAATTTTCCTTTTAAACAGGATTCGCAGTTTGGTAAAGTTCTGAGCTTTAACTGGTTTAAGGCTCTGTTCTTTATCAATTTGTCTATCCGGTCAAGGCTACAATGACCAAATCTAAGACACCATAGATATGTGTCATCGTGAGAAATCTTTTGCCATTTAATTTTAGGTTTCTCAAACCTAAAACATTTCAGTATTGAGCAGTGACTTATGTGTTAACGGTCTTAACATATAAAAGTTATCTTCTAGTTTCCTCAGCATATAGGTAATCCATTTATGAAATAATAACTATTATTATTAGATAAATGATAACCATCTTGCAATAGTTTTGAAACATAAATCAAATTTCCATGACATAACAAGAACAAACACAACTTTGTTTAAATTCAAATAACTTTTATTTGAAAAAATTGAAAAATTGATAACTCTCACTGTTTTACTGAAACAACATCCCTTGTCCTAACTCTCATAGTAAAGTTACATTCAGCAAGGTCTTTATGTATGTCAAGTAGCTATACCTTTAGCATTCCAGTGTTATTCTTCTTTATCTTTGCAGATTTTCAAGACTCGACAACATTTGCCATAGCACTGAGCTTACGAGGATCTACTGTTGTGGTTGGTGCTCAGAGCGCCAATTCCCGGTTGTATTTCTGTTGAATACTTCTGTAAAACATTATTATTATGAATAATATATGCATTTTCTATAATATAATCTATCTTTCTATATGGTAAAGACGTAATGACCCTAGAATGATTAGTCATGATACAGTTGCAAAAGCGTCGCAACGGACATTGAGTAGTACATGACGTTGTCATTCTCAGACAGTTTCTGGTCAAGGTTTACACTACTTGGTCAGTATAGTAAACCCGTTGAGACCGGTACATGTTGTATACTGGAATATATGATTCTAATGGTTTCTCAATGAACCATTAGTCTTGGAGACTAATATAGACGTGTAGGTGTTTATAGCGGATAAACACTGAACGACTCACCGAAGATTCTTAATGGATGGTACACCAGCGTCAATAAGAATCTTCTTGGGTTGAGTAGCAATTGTGATTCTTAGACTTGAGATGCCATTGTGGGCACATGAGACATCTTCTACACTTAGACGGCAGTCACGTCACCGATCTATTAAGATCAGACCTCCTCCTGTTCGTTGGGTGTAGATAGATCCTCAGGGTGTCCTATGTGTATCAAGATAGGATCCGTCAGTTCTGTGTACCAGAGCATATGTAGTCCATATGATTAGCAATCAGATAAAACCATGGGCCCGTGGTAAAGTTTAGAAGCTAGTTCTAAACATTCTTTTAGAGATTGCTAATGGAATAGTCGACTGGACAATCCCATAGAGATTTGACGTTTACATCTGTATCTCTGGGATTTATCCGGATACCTGTGACGGAGGAATTATACATTTGCCATGACCTCGACCTGTATGGTTCAGCGAGATTATCCGTGATCGTCATAATCTACGGGTGGATAGATTATGGACACGTAATTTGATTTCATGACGGATATACCTGAATCTAGAGAGTCTCAATAATGAAACATACTCGTAGAGCACTAGAGCAACATTAATAAATAATATTGATTATTTATAAAGTCATTTAAAGGTTAAACGCAAGATACGTGCTAAAGGGACTAGATAGTCATTTGCCTAATTATTGTGTATTTACATTTAATACTTGATTAATTTAAATACACATTAATTAATAGTCAAAATGAGTTATTTGACTTATATCCTAAATGAATATATGTTTTTAATATTTAATGTAAATATTATACATATATTTAATATATTTGTATTTGATTAATTAATTGATTATTTAATTGTTAAATGATTAAATTAATTAAAATATAAATATCTTACATTAGGATATTTGATGTAAATGATATTAGTTGCCTTTGTTGACTTAATTAAAATATCTAATAAAGTTGTTTTTAGATATTTAACCAAGTTGACTAAACTTTAGTTAAATGAAATTGAAATGAAAAATTTCCAAATACATGCTTGTAATTTCGGCCAAGGGTTTTTTGTTACTAGTATATATTGTTTTCATTTCATCTTAATTTAATAACCTAATAAACTTTACAAGAAACTCCATTAAAGAAAACAAAGAAAGCAAGTGAGGAAGAAAAGAAGAAACCAAAGAAAAGCTTGGATTTTGTAAGTTTTTCAAACTTACTATTAGAAACGAAATTGTTCCTTAGGATCTAGGCAACATCTTGTGATGTTCTTAAGTTATTCTTTTCATTATTTCTTGTGTTTTTTATGATGGAAATTTTGTTGAAAGTGTTGAGCATGTATGATGAAGAAAGCTTGTAACTATTGTAGTTATAACTATTCTTTTAAGGTTTTGGAAACCATGTTGCTAATCTAGAGTTATTGACCCACTCTTAAATGACCTAGATTTTATCTTGAGTTGTTTCATTGTGTTGAGACTTGGATTGGATGGAAGAATGATGATTGAAGTAATTGATTTAATGTATTTGGTCTAATTTGTCCAATTTGTGGAAATTGAAAAATTAGGGTTCATAACTAATTCCAAATTTGGGGCTTTTCATATATGTTGTGTATTTGTGTGTGTATATGATGCATATAAAGTTTCATGTTCATTGGATTACATCTTGATGTGTTTTGATGCATGAAATGACAAAATGCACAAACCCCCCCTTAATGGAGCTCTCGGCCAAAGTGAAGGAATTTGGGGATTTTGGTTGTTTTGGTGTTTTGAACATGCTAAGTTCATCTTAGAAATGATTTAGAATCATTCAAAATTGATTAGATCAATTTCGGACTAAAATGGACAAAATACCAAAGTAAGGGTAATTTGGTAAATTCACTTAAATATGATTTATTGAATTTTATTTCATAATTTGATTATTGGAATATTAAATAAATATGTTCATTTAATTAATCCGAGAAAAAGTTTTGAAATTGGAAAATACGATTTTCTACCGCTTCCGCTGCGTTACCGGATTACCCCCTAAAAAACCCCTACATCTACAAGTATGGACTCGTAGTGGGTGATCTCATTAAGCAGTTGGGTCAAAGTAAAAGTCAACTTGTTCATAACATAGTTGCTTTTAACTGCAGGAAACTCTTCAGAAGAGTTTCCATAATCATGGTCACCTGGCTACGCTCGTCAATATGAGCTCCATGGGTTTCAGTAGTGTTGAGATAGGTCATCATCCTCAAGACGTGCTCTCGGACTGATGTCTCATCCTTCATCCTAGCAGTCATCGCTGAGACCATGGCCTCATGGCGTTGACGCTCCGAAGGCTGCCCAAACATGCCCTGCAATGACTCCATCATCTGAGATGCTAGAGCCATAGGTTCATGCTTTGCAGCAAGAACTTCAGACATCCATGCTAGCAAGTAGCAGCGGGCTTTCTCATTTGCTGCGACCCATTTCTGGTAGGTATCGCGCACAGTTTGGCCAGCATTTCTGTCCGGCTCGGGAGGACTCTCCTCCGTCAGGACAAATTCTAAGTCTTCGCAGACCAGGATAACGTTCATGTTACTTTTCCACTTAACATAGTTTTTCTCCCGTTAATTTATCGTTTGAGAGTATGGAAATAATTGGAGAAACCATGGCTAATAAAATAAACATACATTTAACATTCATTCATAGCATATTAAAATCATCAAATAATTTTGGCATAAAATTAAACATGATGCATGAACCATGAATAATGAATTAGAAACCTGAGAGAATTACTATGCCACAAAAATCTATCATTCCACAAGTAAGTGTCGCTGTAGGGTAGGTCAAGTACTTGCTTGATAGATCTTCAAGGCTAGACTAGTGGCCAATGGTTATACCGAGAAAAAGAGAGTTGACTATGAGGAAACTTTCTCGCCAGTAGCCATACTTAAATCCATCTGTAACCTATGGGTCTGTACCTTCCCATCTAATCCCCTCTTCCTCTTGTAGATCCACTTGCAACCTATGGGTTTCACCCCATCAGGTCGGTCTACAAGTTCCCAGACTGAGTTGGAGTATATGGACTCCATCTCTAGGTTCATGGCTTTGAGCCATTCCTCTTTGTCAAAATCATCCATTGCACTACGATAGGTCAATGGATCATCTACGCCATCACTGGATGCGACAACTTGTGCCTCTCCAACCCCAAGGTAGCGATCAGGTTATCGTATAACCCTCCAATTGCGTCTAGGTGGTAGATCATTCTGACGAGCTTGCATCTGACGAGATGTCGAAGGTGCTATGTATTTGTAACTTTCGTTGACGATGGCGTGCTGGTCGAACCAGCAAGTAACTCCTCGAGTAACACCTTACTTCGAGGCTTGAACTCCCTCATATAGTCCTCCTCTAGAAACGTAGCATTTGTCGATACAAACACTTTGTTATCATCAGGACTGTAGAAGAATCCACCCCTAGTCTCCTTAGGATAGCCTACAAATAGGCACACTTGAGAACGTGGCTCCAACTTTGTAGCCTTATTCTTCAAACATGTACTGGATACCCCCATATGCGGAAATGTCATAAATTAGTTTTACGACCATTCCACAACTCTAATGAAGTCTAATGAACAGACTTAGATGGAACTACATTAAGGATATGCATTGCGGTTTGCAGTGCATATCCCCATAATCAACTAGGTAGTGAGCTATAACTAAACATAGATCTCATCATGTCTAGTAGGGTCCGATTTCTCCTCTCTGTAACACCATTTTGTTGTGGTGTTCCAGGCGCTGTGAGCTGGGATACTATCTCATGCTCAACTAAGAATTCCTCGAAATCTCTGTCAAGGTATTCCCCTCCACAATCCAATCGTAGAGCTTTGATTGTCTTACCTAATTGGTTCTCAACCTCAGCACGATACTCTTTCAACTTTTCAAAGGTATCTGATTTGTGATGCATTAGGTAGACATACCCATATCTTGAATAATCGTCAATGAATGTGACGAAGTATTCATAACCACCTCGGGCTCTTACATTCATCAGTCCGCAAACATCCAAATGTATTAGCTCAAGTGGTTGACTGACTCTTATACCTTTTCCAGTAAAAGGTCTCTTGGTCAATTTTCCTTCTAAACAGGATTCGCAGTTTGGTAAAGTTCTGAGCTTTAGCTGGTTTAAGGCTCTGTTCTTTATCAATTTGTCTATCCGGTCAAGGCTACAATGACCAAATCTAAGACGCCATAGATATGTGTCATCGTGAGAAATCTTTTGCCATTTAGTTTTAGGTTTCTCAAACCTAAAACATTTCAGTATTGAGCAGTGGCTTATGTGTTAACGGTCTTAACACATAAAAGTTATCTTCTAGTTTCCTCAGCATATAGGTAATCCATTTATGAAATAATAACTATTATTATTAGATAAATGATAATCATCTTGCAATAGTTTTGAAACAGAAATCAAATTTCCATGACAAAACAAGAACAAACACAACTTTGTTTAAATTCAAATAACTTTTATTTGAAAAAATTGAAAAACTAATAACTCCCACTTTTTACTGAAATAACATCTCTTGTCCTAACTCTCGTAGTAAAGTTACCTTCAGCAAGGTCTTTATGTATGTCAAATAGTTATACATTTAGCATTCCAGTGTTATTCTTCTTTATCTTTGCAGATTTTCAAGACTCGACAACATTTGCCATAACACTGAGCTTACGAGGATCCACAAGTATGGACTCGTAGTGGGTGATCTCATTAAGCAGTTAGGTCAAAGTAAAAGTCAACTTGTTCATAACATAGTTGCTTTTAAACTGCAGGAAACTCTTCAGAAGAGTTTCCATAATCATGGTCACCTGGCTACCCTCGTCAATACGAGCTCCATGGGTTTCAGTAGTGTTGAGATAGGTCATCATCCTCAAGACGTGCTCTCGGACTGATGTCTCATCCTTCATCCTAGCTGTCATCGTTGAGACCATGGCCTCATGGCGTTGACGCTCCGAAGGCTGCCGAAATATGCCCTGCAATGACTCCATCATCTGAGATGCTAGAGCCATAGGTTCATGCTTTGCAGAAAGAACTCCAGACATCCATGCTAGCAAGTAGCAGCGGGCTTTCTCATTTGCTGCGACCCATTTCTGGTAGGTATCGCGCACAGTTTGGCCAGTATTTCTGTCCGGCTCGGGAGGACTCTCCTCCGTCAGGATAAATTCTAAGTCTTCGCAGACCAGGATAGCGTTCATGTTACTTTTCCACTCAACATAGTTTTCTCCGGTTAATTTATCGTTTGAGAGTATGGAAATAATTGGAGAAACCATGGCTAATAAAATAAACATGCATTTAACATTCATTCATAGCATATTAAAATCATCAAATAATTTTGGCATAAAATTAAACATGATGCATGAACCATGAATAATGAATTAGAAACCTAAGAGAATTACTATGCCACATAAATCTATCATTCCACAAGTAAATGTCGTCGTAGGGTAGGTCAAGTACTTGCATGATAGATCGAGACAATCTCAGTCAATTTAATATATGCGGGAATAACTCTTATTCCTTATTAACCAACTACCGTTTCATTCGATCAAGGAATTTTATTAACAGTTAATTATTCCTTTGTGAGTGTAACCCGTCGTTTCGGGATTCTTGGACTTAACGAGTGAAGTGTCGTCGTAGGGTAGGTCAGTTTACAAGATACATCTAGAATCCATATCCTCTCGGAACTCAAACCTGATATTGACCCAAAATGGACATCATCCGTAGGGGGACGAAAACAAAGCCGTCTCGAGGCGCCTTTTGAATCTCACGTTTTTAGACTAACAACGGAGATCGCGGGATATACTGTCCTATATCCCTCTCCCACTCACTATTTTTAAAATTAAGGTTTCTATCTATAAAATATCTAATATTTTATTTTAACTTGTGTGGATAAATTTATGGCGGCTAAAACATAATTTTATTTACATTAGTTTAACATAAGTGACCTAACCAATTTTTAACTCTTAAAAATTATATCACTAATATTTCATTAGTCTCTAGTAATAGTTTTACTCAATTAAACTAATTTAATTAGAGTGGTATTAGTGAGCTATTATATTTTAACTCTTAAAATACTAGAACACTAATAAGTTTAAAATTTATGGAATTCTAAAAAGGTCAAAATTTTAATTAAACATTTTAATAAATCTTAGTGCGTTCTAAAATCCAATGGTACGTGGAATTGTATCCCGAGTGCAGACCATATTACCATCCATTCGGAATCGGCTATGGAATTTATATCCAGGTTTCCATCCTATATACCAATGGAATTTATTATACACCAATTAAGCCTAATATATTAGAATTCAAATTTTTAAACCATAAATCCAATTAATCTAATTAATTGATTTCCATGCATATAATATTCTAATTTAAACAGTTTAAATTACATAAAATCATATTTTTATGTCTATAATGATAATGCATCTAAAACATGTTATGGCATGTAAAATGCAAGAGTGAGCACCCTAAGGTATATGACATGTTATCCAAATAATTCGAAATAAACATACATATAACATAAAAAAATATTTTGCATTGACCGGACTCTTATTTTTCCTATACTAATCTAATTAGTACATAAGATTCACCAAAGCATCCCTTGGTCTTCAAATCCCGCTTCAAAGTGGTGTTGGCTCCTTTTGCGACTTCGGTGCTCCAAATTACAAAAATTGAAATTTTACATTGAAAAATAAAATTACAACAAATGTAAACAATGGACTTATGGCCTTACATCCCAAAAACAAAACCAACTACAAAAACTAAGAGCCGGAAAAATTTACGACCAATGCAAAATCCATTCATCACATGAAATAACAAAAACATTCATCATATGAATATCACATTGTGCCCACTCATCTAAACATGCATATCATATTTATAACTCATATAAATATATTAAAAACAGAAACTTTAAATGAAAAGGAGAAGGGTTAAGAACACTTTTCAACCTCACTCTAGATGCCAATTGTAGGAAACGCTTTCCTCGCGCAGTGGAAACGACTTAGGCACACGGATCGGACTTGAAAAATTTTTCTTCCCTCCTCATCTTAATCCAGAATTTTTCAGGTATAGACCAGCTCATGAGCCAGTCGTGCACCTGCCTTGGCCCATCTCCATGCGCACTTGTTCTCGGTATTGTATAAACATGCATATCAAAATTTTGCAGCATCAAATCACAAGCGCACACAGTAGCCATATGCATTATCATAATCCAATATTATAAGCCACGCATATGCATATAAATAACACAAGAATAAGCCACGCATCATGCATATAAATTCAGTTTGATGATGATTTGCGCATGATCATTAATATCATCCACAAGTTGAAATTGCTACTTACGTGAGCCACACTTTAATCATAATGATTAAACAAATTCACATGCCACTAACCAATCTCCAAAAACAGTAAATGAACATTGATAATATCGTTAATGGTTGATGATGATCTTGATGAATGTTACTTTACCGTAAGCCTTATGTGTGTGTTCGGATCCACCATTCGGTCTTCCGTATTATGTCTCACAACCAACGGAAACAAGTGTGGGCTTGACTCATACAAAAATTATCCCTCAACTATTTACAGATTTTGTCACACAATAATATTTTTATTTTTCTTCTTCTTCTTATTTTTCTTTTCTCAAAAATTGAGAGAGAATGAGGAAGAAGATGGAGGCTAGGGTTTGCAAGATTGAGAGTCCTCAAAAAGAAAATCAAATTTTCTTTATATACTTAGGTCAAATTATTTCCAAAACAAAACAATCACTCCCCCATCCAAAGCAAGAATCGGCCAATACTAAGATTTTTATTTAATTTTGTAACATCTAATATTTAATTACCATAATAAAAAGATGTTACAAAAATTAAATGTCATTACCTTTCAAAAAGGTGTAACATTCAAGTAAGATATTTAATTGCCAAAACAAATAAAATTCTTCCCTTTTCTTTTTCTCCAAAATCGGCAATGGCATATTTTTCTTTATTAATTTTGCAACATGTGATATTAATTTTCCATAAAGTCAAAGATGTTACAAAATCAAAAAGATTAATGGCATTATAGATTTGTAACTTCCAAAATTAAATCAAGGGTTTCCAAAACCCATAATTTGGAAATTACAATCTTAGCCATATTAAATTATATCATATATATAATTTAATATTTTGTATTTAATAATCATCATATAATTATTAATACCATACATTAACTTTTAATATATAGTTTCAAGTGTGACAAATAATATTATTAATCATATTAATAATATTTATACATATGTAAGTATATATTTGGACTATCCAATTATACTAAATCCGCTATAGTATATTGAGCTAGCACGGGGACCAAATGGACCTACGGTTCCGAGCTCCCATAATATCGAAATATTAATTAAGATCTTAATTAAATATTCCGAATTATTAACTCTGAGTTATTCCATTAAAAATTTGAAGTTGCACTCTCATTGCCGCAGATGATATATTAAGCCGAACCAAGTCGGTGTCCATCGATATAGTCATTACATACGAATTGACCCTTCACGAGTATCTCGTAATTAGAGTCAGGTCATAATGTCTGTTATACCCCTCTAATTATTTTTACCTTAAGTACCATTGATTCTCTAATGAACGATTTATTCATAACTATTATGAATTTTAATCTTTCTATTCGTAATAGAAAGACTTGAGCGCTCAAATCGTTCAACCACCGAATCAACCCTTAAGAAAGATACTCCTCTACTTCTCGCAAGAAGGAGTGAACTCTATGTCTATGTAAAACGTTCCCAGCTACACAACAGACCATGCCCCCAAAGTACATAGCTATTGGTCGGGACTGCTACACCAACCTCACCTTTGTAAATCAAAGGACATGGCCTCCCATGCAGGAGTTCGTAGTACACTCAGGATTAAGATCAATCCATATATGACCATCTAGTAGATCGAAATGACTTTCTTAGTTTAACGGATATTATAAGAATGTCATTTTCATCTGGGTCCAGTCCTATATGATCGTATCATACAAGGTGCCTCCATTCTCATGTCTCTACATGGACGATCCGAATCAAGATCGTCATACAAATATAGAATGGATCGCAGCTCTAGATAAACCACAAACAAAGTACCCGCTTTGTTTGCTCTCTATGGACGATTTAAGATTACTAACTTCAGACTTAAATCCTCTTGTGTATGACACTCATACACTAAGTCGGAAGACACATAAGTAATCTAGGGTATTCAAGATGATTTATAATATGCGAAAATTAAACAAATAATTTTGACAAATGAAAAATGCATCGTTTTATTTCAAAATATATAAAACCGTTTACATCACATGTAGCTCTAGGGCATACATCCCAACAACGAACAGGCGGAGGTCTGATCTAAAAGATCGTTGATGTGGCTGTCATCAAAACGTGGATGATATCTCGCATATCCACAGTGGTATCACAAGTCAAAGAAGCTAATATGCTATTCGACTCATAAAGATTCCTATTGATGTTGGTGTACCATCTATCATGAATCTTCGAATGAGTCGTTCAGTATTTATCCAATAAATACCTACGTGTCTATAAGAGTCTCCCAAGACTAATGGTTTACTGAGATAAACCATTAGAACAATTCTAATATACGACACGTACCAGTCTCACAGGTTTACTAACCGACCAGATATGTAAACCTTGACTAGGAACATTTTAAGAATGAATTATATAGCGACATTTCTCAGTAACAATTGTGGCGCTTTTGCAATTATGTCACAACTATTCATTCTATGGTCATTTACACATTTACCATATATAAGATTATATTGATGAAAATTACATAATTTTATTCATAATAAAATAAAAATGTACATCGTATTTACAATAAATACAACAAAATTTGGAGCGCTGAGCACCAACTCCAACAGTGATCATATAGGACTAAACCAATATGGAAATAAATTTCTTATAATATCCATTAAATAAAGAAATTCATTTCAATCCACTAGATGGTCATATATGGATTGATTTGAATCCTGAATGTACTGCGTGTTGGGTTTCTACTATAGTCCCAAGATCATTCAAGCAATGAAAATAATGTGAATACAATAAAGAAATATGGCGGAATCATACTTACAATGAACGGATTTGTGATGCGTTGAACACAAAACTTTTCCTCATCCTTGAAACTCTCGGCAATGGCCTCCATTTTGTGCTCCATGGAATTCGGTCAAGCCCTCCATGTGTGCTCCAAGCTCCAAGCTTTGATTTGAGATTCCATGCTCAAGGGTTTTTGTCCCTATCACCTTTGGATGACTCTTTAGTGTGCTTGCACTTGGAAAAATTTGCCACAAATTCTTCCTAAAGCTTCTTCATGCTCTCGGCATTGAGAAAAATTATAGAGACAAAAATTTGGCCCTTGGCCGAATGAAGAAGGAGAGAAGAGAGAAGTGATGAGTTATGTTGGTGTGTTTAGTTTTTGATTTTCAAAAAATCAAATAACCATTTACCAAATCCCACTTTCCAAGAAAAATGGTACAAGGCTTTAAAAGCCTTTCAACTATTCACATCACTCAAAAGTGACTAGACATCACATCACTCAACGCACTTAAATTCCAAATGCGAGTGGGCCCGCAAACACTCTCGGGCTCGGGTTCGATAATTCCGAATTAACGAATTTTCCGTTGCGACGTAATTAAATCAAATTTAATTAAATAATTATGCCTAGCAAAATTACTATTCACGTCGCTAGCGAATTAATTCTAAATTAACTCGTTCGCCCGAATTAAAATCTAATTTTAATTCCGAGTCGAAATCTAATTTCGTATAATATATCGAATATATTATTTTATCGATTAATTCCAAATTAATCGTTTTCTCTCTTTAAATAGTATTTTATCCCAGATAAAATATCTCCGTAATTAATCATAGATTAATTTTCTCTCTCTATAAATTAATCCCAGATGAATAATGTGCGAGTCATACGTCATCGGTGAATCTTCAGGAAGCGACCCATGAGATCCCCGGATATGCTGGTAGTAAATCAGATCGTCGGACTATCTGAACATGTACGTACCTAGTACTACGTTTTTACCGATTTACAAGACATGGTTGGCTTCTAGCAAAGCATCGTGCCTACCCAATTCTCCAGAAATATTCTTAAAGGAATATGTAATCTATATTAGGCGTAGTATACGTGGTATTGCGTATTGCAAACCATATCTGATGTCACGTGCTAGGCCTGGGGCTGGAATTGTGTATGCCCCGTACGAAGCATATATCGGATCTCTGGTAACTAGTCTCTATAATCGGATAAACATGACCTAGTCATATTATCCCGATAGCTGCAGCATATAAGAGCACCAGTTCCGTATCCTACGTGATCATCATCTCCACTATGACTGGAGTGATACTTCCATCTTGACATCACATCCAATACACTACGATTCTCAATATACCCAGAAGAGGCGTACACAGAACCGGTTAAAGCCCTGGACGACCAAAACCAAAGTATATTGATTGTCGCAAGTATTAGCGGTGCAAGTCTCAAGTTAAGACCAAATACACCTACCCTGATTCGGACTCCCATAGACACACAGTCATACTACCAATAGGATTCCGATGAGTCTATCCAGAGCGAAGCTGTTTCCGTACCATCGGTAAACACAACCTCCTATTACACTTGCATGAGTATCCAATACCCAAATATATGAGAACTATGTCGTTATGCTCCCATAACACGCACAAGTGCAATACTAGTCTATTCCGCATTATCGATGTCCAATCTCGATAATACTCCGACTAAGGATGTTTTAATGATTAAACCTTCATGGATTGATATTGTCTCATATCTCATCAATCCGGAATTAATCATATGGACTTTTATCATTTATATATCCCGGTAATCTAATTACAAATGATAAAAGAGCAATTTCCTTTGTCACATAGTTAATTTGTACAACAACACAATGTTCTGTACAAATAGTGATGTTATAGGTCATAATTGTCCAACACTGCTAACTCCTGCATGACAGACTATGTCCTTTGATTTACAAAGGTGTGGTTGGTGTAGCAATCCCGACCAATACCTACATACTTTGGCGACATGGTTTGGTGTGTAGCTGTGGACATTTTATATAGATATGGAGTTCACTCATTCTTAAGATAATTATATACTCACATATATATATTATTATTATTAATGAAATTAAAAATATATTTTGTCACACATATAACTTTATATTATATTTAATATAAGGTTTTTATTAAATAAATGATTATGAGATAATCATTTAATTTAATGTATATATATCAAATTATTTAATATATCATTTATTGTAATGATGAATTTTTCAAATATGATTTATAAAAATTCAACATTTCATTAATGTTTTTTACACCTTTTCAACATTAAATTTAATTATCATTATGATGACAATTAATAAGTTGGTTGTTGTAAATATTAGGTATAGAAAAATGAGGTGGTTGAATTCATGAGATAAATATGCTTAGGTATTTAGTTTAACATTAACCCTAAGTATAAAAGAAAAAAATAAGTTTTTTCTTTACAAGATTTCATTCTTGAAAAAACTAGCCTCCTTTGTTCTTGTTTTCTCTCATGTGTTGGAAGAAAAAGAAGAAGAACAAAAGAGAAAGGAAAAATTCTGGTGTGATAAATTTTAACTCAATCTCTAAAGTGTTTAGGGAGTGGGTTTCAAAACCTCATTTGAATCTCTAACGAGTTTAGAGATTTGGTTTTGTGAGTGAAGTCCACAATTCATTTTGTTGGTAGCAAGACATAGCAAGGAAGATCATTCGGAGTTTGAATAAACTTTCTTCTTCTTTCTCTTCTCTATACACATGGAAGGTTTTGTGTGTTGGAGCTTGGATATGGAACCAAGAAATCACTCAAGCTAGCACACATACCTTCAGGAAAAATCCAGCGCGTCGCAACTCCCACACAGCGTCGCCACGCGCCATTGAATAAAATCCAGGCAGAAACTTTCAGGCTCTTCGCGTCTAAAATGACCATTTTGTCCATTAAAATGACCATTTTACCCCCCTCCCTAACTCACGCCTAACCTTGTATATAAATAGAAATGTTTTTTTTTCTTTTGCTTGGTTAATGAAAACCTAGCCATCTTCAACCTTGCAAAATTACACGAAAGAGTGTAGAGAGAAAAGAATCCATAAAAAATAAAGTTTGAAGAAAATTTGAAGATTAAAGGTAATCTTTAATATTCTTTAACCTAGAAAATTATTTTTATTGTTCTTGTGTGTTTTTAATTGTTGTAGAAATCATTTTTCACTCTAAAAATTGGGGATTTTTGATTTGGTTCATGGATTTGGTGGCTAGATGCATGTGTGAACTTATATTGATTAATATTAGTGTAATATTAATTCAATTTTATCATATGATGATTGGTTTCCATTTTAGAGTGTTATGATCACTCTTGTAATACCTAGAATTGTTCTTGAGTGATTCATTTGTGGTGGCTTTAATTGATGTAAAGATTAATATGATTAATGTTGAGAAAATTGGATTTAAAGCATGAAAAATAATTATTTTTGCTCCCTGATCAGATCTGAGAAAATCACATTTTTGATGATATAAGATATGATGTTTAAATGTATTGGATGTGTATTGGGTATTTGAATAAATGCCTGAAATTATATCGGAGTGAAAATACGCGAAAACGGCGAAAAACGGTGTTACCGGGTGAAATTCGGACTTACTGGGTAAAGGCTGTCAAAACAATGAATTTGTCACTGTTTGGGCAGCTCATTGACTGACTAGATACAATTGGGGCTGACCTGGACAGTCCCGTGTGGTTTCGGTTAGTCGGTTCGGTTGAAAACGTATTTTATCCTATTTTACGGAAAAATATTTTCGTAAAAATTTCGCGGTGTTTTCTAAATTAATTATGTCGATATTTGATATCGAATAATATGTTTAGGTGAAATATGAATGAATTATTCACATAGGATATTGAATAATTTATTCGGTAAGTTTAAAAAAAATTAAAATTACGATTTTGCTTGAACAATGCTTCCGCCGCGCATAACCACAACACAATATTTGTAAGCATATCACCGACATCTATACCTAACGATGTGGGATGTCATAATAAACTCCTTTGGGAGCCCAACATCCTCATTGGAGGTGACATCTCTACTAATGCTATATTTTTGTTCTTAACGTGGATTGCAAGCCCACCCAAAGAGTCAATGGAGTCAATTACTTGTAAGCACATCACCAACATCACCTATCAAGCAATGGAGGATGTCAAAAGCTACCCTTTCAGGACCCAACATCATCGTTGGATGTGATGTCCGCACACTTACAGTTGGGAGTGGCTCTAATATCATTTGTAATCAAACACCTCACTAGCTATATATTATCCACTTTGGGCAACATTTATCCACATGGTCTTGTTCTTAGTCTGACATATAAGCCCACTCAAAACTCGTCTAACTAGTCAAGGGAGTCCATTATTTACAATCACATCACCAACATCCCTCTGAAGCAATTTGAAATATCACTCATCAACAGCACATCAAAGCTCTTGGTTTAATCACAGCAAAGGTGGCTGAGGGTGTTTATTAGAGATATAGATATGAGCAAGAGATCCTTCACCAGTGTTTACCATTTCAGCAGCACACTTGCAATGATCTATCTGTTAAGTTTCTTTGGGTCTTGGGGGATTAAAAGCAAAACTTTGTATCAATTTGCAGTGCAGATACTGCTTAGTAGGCTTGTGGTTTTGCTCACTTACCAGTCTAGCGACTCTTTTCCAGAAAAGACAGGCAAGATCAGTAACTTGCTGGTCTATTATTTTTCTTCTATTGGCTTCTAAAGTTGCCGCATATACTTGTATTTGATAAGAAATGTCATTTGACTTGGAGCATATCTTTACTCTATCCATCAAAAACTAAAATGGTAAAATAACATGGTCTAATATCTACCTTAGCAAGAGTTGATAATACATTTCCTTTTTTTATTCAAGTAGACAATTTAACAGAGAGAAGAGACAATTACACAGGTACTGTTGTACAGTATACATCAGTTCATACGCTTGTGATGTTCTACAATATATATCAATTTATAGCATGGAACGTCCCACGTGTGCAGCTGGCCTGCAAAATGAAAAGTTTTTTTCTGAAGCCAGAAGGAAATTCTATAAAACCCGGACACAGAATAAAAGAACACTAGTATTAAAATGTGATAACATGTAAGCAGTAGGGTGTTCTCTTAGATTTTATGAGAATCCAGCCATTGTCCGTGTTTCAGAATGAGGATTGGGATTTTATTTTTCCTTCTTGACTCTGAGGTAACTTCCAACCTCTAGTTGCTGCTATAGTTCACATTAAATCCAACCGCCCATATCCATGCTACTCATATAATATTATTATATATTCTACTGTTCTGTTCTTGGTATCCTAATTGGCGGTCAAGTACAACTATTGAGTCGTAGAAAAAAATGAACATATACAGTAAAACAATTACTGTAAGTTGAAATACAGACACAGCATTTGAGGCCTCTATAGTATATTCCTGAACCATACGGAAGCATAATGATGGTTCATAACAAGTTAATTATGATAGAAACTACTCAAAACCCCCCACTTTCTTTTGCATTAAGCTCTAGAACTTCAGATGTAATATTAAAAGAGAGATTTTCAGATTTAGTGCCTTGTAAATACATTGTAACCACTCATGTGAAATAGATGGCAAAATTCATAGGTATATCGATCTATGCTTACCAAAGATAAAATGCTTACATGAGCTCAAGAACAAGAGCAGATGCACCTCCTCCACCATTGCAGATGCCAGCAACCCCATACTTCCCCTTCTTATGTCTCAATACCTGTAATGCCATAACACTTTTTCTGAGATGAACCTCAAAGACGAAATAGATATAATGCATTACTTCATTTTCATCAATAGACCTCATCTCTCATATGGATTTCTCATTGAGAAGAAAAAAAGGGGATGGGGGGAAGCTGATGATTGGTTTGTAGCCATGCAAGTTACACACGGGCAAATAATGCAGAGCAAGGGAAGAGGAGAGGAAGGAATATCTCAGTATTAAGCTGAATCCCAGGAAAACATATCGGCATTGATAAAATGTAATAAGCCTTTTAAATTACCCCTAATAATGTGACTAAGATACGAGCTCCGCTACACCCCAACGGATGTCCCAAAGATACAGCACCACCATGCGCATTAACTTTTTCCTGGATTAACCAGAAAGGCACAAAATTATAAATAAATAACACAAGATATTAATACTTCGGTGAACCAATAAACCTAATAGATGGAAACAGCCAAAAAGCAACAAATAACATAATTCAAGCACGATGAATTACGATAGAATAGAAATGTGTTGAAAGATTTGAGAGAATTTGGGATATGATTACATGCATAATTACTTCCTATAATTTATAAATGAGTCTTGTACAGTTGTTTGTATTAGCTGTTTTTATTTTGTTTCCTGAAGATCAGCTCTCTAATAAGGATAGGATTAGTTTCCTTATTTGTTCTGTTTTGGTAACCTTTCTTGTTTATTTTAAATCCTTATACCGATTCACAGAAATAGAGAAGAAATACGTCACAGAAATATAGAAGAAATACTTTTTCTTTCTGCTTTCATGGTATCAGAACAGGTCTACTAGCAGACTTAAAATTTGATTTTTCTTCTTGGCCTTCATTGCCCAGATTTTTTATCTTGGCCTTGATTGCAGTTATCAGACACTATTAGTCTGAACATTTTCCCTTAAACCTATATCGGTTTTTCTAAAACAAAAATGTCCAACACCTCTGAAAATGGTACATCCACCAACCAAACAGTCAACCCCACATCTATCTTCAATGAAAACCCTACGGATGATTTGAATTTCATGAAGTGGTCTCTATCAGGTAATACCAAGCAAGTGCAGGTTCTTGTTCTATTTCCCAATCAGGTAATACATATTCCTTAAATGCCTCTAGAGACTGTTGTTCTACCACTTGGATCATAGATTCAGGTGCTTCTAACCATATGACAAGTTTTTAATCACTTGTTTTTTCAAATATTCAACTTGTTCTGGTAAAGAATAAATCAAAGTGGTAGATGGGTTATTTTCTTCTTTTGCAGGCCAAGGAACAGTCCCTAATTTAATCTTGAAATCTGTACTACATGTTCCAAACTTGTCATACAACCCACTATCTGTAGGAAAACTGATTGAAGATCTAAATTGCTCCGTTATATTCACATCTTCTGGTTGCATTTTTCAGGAATCAGCGACTGGGCAAACGATTGGACATTTTGAAATGAAAGATGGGCTGTGTTTCCTGAATACTACTTGGAAGAACAACAATTTAAGACCCCAAGGGCTTGTTTCTACTACTTCTCAAACCGTAGATCGAATTTGGCTTTGACATAGGCGTTTAGGTCACCTCCCTTTCCCTATGTTAAAAAAATTGTTTCCTTCTCTCTTTAAAACAATAAATATTGATATTTTTCATTGTAACATATGTGAACTAGCCAAACATCATCGTGTCTCATTTCCAATAACAAGTCCTAAAGTTGTTCCTCCATTTAGCTTGATCCACTCTAATATTTGGGGTCCTTCTTGCATCACTAATATTTCAGGTGCTAGATGGTTTGTTGCATTTATAGATGAGTGTTATGTGAACTAGCTAAACATCATCGTGTCTCATTTCCAATAACAAGTCCTAAAGTTGTTCCTCCATTTAGCTTGATCCACTCTTATATTTGGGGTCCTTCTTGCATCACTAATATTTCAGGTGCTAGATGGTTTGTTGCATTTATAGATGAGTGTACTCGTTCCACTTGGGTTTACCTTATGAAATCAAAATCAGAGGTTGCATCTATCTTTCCTATTTTTCATAAACTATTTATACTCAATTTGAGGTGAAAATACACTCTCAGATCTGGCAATGGGAGAGAGTATTTCAATTAAGATCTAACAAAATATCTACAAAATGAAGGGATAGTCCATCACTCATCATGTGTTGATACAGTTAGATAATGAAAAAAATCTTGAATTTACTATATTTTATTTACAATGATAGGGGGCCTTTATATAAGCAATACATGAAACTAAAATAGGAAGCAAATAATACTAATAATGTAAAATAATTGTCATAAATCTTAGGAATTCTAAAATCATATATTGGGGATTTTAGAATCATA
>SKCR01005394.1:0-25659 GCA_019454045.1 Zanthoxylum bungeanum | reverse complement strand
ATGGCCGCGCAGCACTTAAGAGCACTAATACCGTATCCTGCGTGACATCATCTCCAATATGACTGAAGTGATACTTCCGTCTTGACATCACATCCAATACACTACGACTCTCTGATAAACCCAGAAGTGGTGTACACAGAACCCGTTTAAAGTCCTATACCACCAAGACCAAAGTCTATCGATTATCGTAAGTATTAGCGATGTAAGTCTCAGGTTAAGACCATACACACCTACCTTGATTTCGGCCTCCCATAGACACATAGTCATAATACCAATGGGATTCCGAGGGGTCTATCCAGAGCGAAGCTGTTTCCCGTACCATCGGTGAAACACGACCTCCTATCGCACTTGCATAAGTATCCAACACTTATATATATGAGAACTATGCCGTTGTGCCCTCACAACGCACACAAGTGCAATACTAGCCTATTCCGCATTATCGATGTCCAGTCTCGATAATACTACGGCTAGGGATATTTAATGATTAATCCTTCGTGGACTGATACTGTCTCATATCATCTCAATCCAGGAACTAATCATATGGACCTCTCTTCATTTATATATATCTATATGGTGATCTAATCACAAATGATGAGTGTGCAATTTCCTTGTCACATAGTTAATTTGCTACAACAACACAATGATCTGTGCAAATAGTGACGCTATGGGTCATTTTGTCCAACATTAATTAATCTGGGATTAAATTGTTTCGGAAGAGAGAGAACGCGATTAATTTGGAATTAATCGGTAGAATAAATTTAATAGTTAAATTTGATTTTTCTATTTAATTTATTTGTATGGGCTAAAATTAATATATCGGATATATTAATATGAATTGGATTTCGTTACGAAATTAAAGTCGGACTATAATACGAATGAACGAATTATTTTAGAATTAATTCGTAAATGACGTTCGTAATATATTTGCGAGGCATCGTTATTTAATTAAATTAGATTTAATTATTTAGCGACGAGAATTCGTTTAATCGGATTAAACGGATCCGAGCCGAGGCAAATGTTCGTAGAGACATTTGAATTTTGAATTCAAATGTGGGGCCCACTTTAAATGTGGTAGTTGGGAGAGTGGTTGGCATTTATGCCATACCATCCACTTTCCAACCACCTTGGAATGGTTTTGGCAAAACTATTTACCCAACCACCTTCTTTAGGTGAAAATGGTAAATTGGCTTTTACCAAAACCCTTCTCTCTCTCTCATTTATGTATGCTTCACACAAAAACACACTTGGAACAAAATGGAAACCCTAATATCCTCCAAATGGGCGTGAGCGTCATCTCATTATCTCTTTGATTTTGTTGCAAAATCAACAAAGCTAGCACTTCATGGAATCAACTAAGGTTATAGGGAAACTAACTCAAGGGTTGGAATAATCACTTAAAGCTTGGATATTGGAGATCTTCATTCACAACTCAAAGCTTGGAATCAACAAAGGAAGGATCTTGGAAACCAACTCAAAGCTTGGAATCAACAAAGGAAGGATCTTGGAGATATTCTTCTTAAAATTTTAAAAGCTCAAATCCATTCAATGTAAGTAATTACGCAACTTATAATGAATTTATAAAACACCTTTTCTTGCTTATTAGATCTTCGGCATGTTCTAGGAACACTTACAATATCTCCATACCCGGAGTGCCATACGTGGCAAAACTGTTCTGATATCTCCATACCCGGAGGCGTAGCTGGTAAGACTGATCTGATGTCTCCATACCCGAAGTGCCGTACCTGGCCAAACTGATCTGATGTTTCCATACCGGAGTGCCGTACCTGGAAAAACTGAAGCAGTATCTCCATACCCGGAGTGTCATACCCGGAAAAACTGATGATGTGATGCGATGGTTCATCCCCGAACTGTGCTGTATGAGAGGTGGTCCATTTTCGAACCGAGTTGATAAAGTGGGCCTTGACCCTGGGATTCATTCCGAAAGTCGTACCTCACAAAACTGTTCTGATATCTCCATACTCGGAGTGCCATACCTAGCAAGACTGATTTGATGTCTCCATACCCATAGTGCCGTACCTGGCAAAACTGAAGCTGTATCTCCAAACCCGGAGTGCCATACCCAGCAAAACAGAAGATGTGATGTGATGGTTCATCCCCAAACTATGTTGTATGAGAGGTGGTCCATTTTCGAACGGAGTTAATAAAGTGGGCCTCGACCGTGGGATTCATTCCCAAAACTGCTGGTGAAGTGGGCCTCGACCTTGGGATTCATTCCCGAAACTGCTGGTGAAGTGGGCCTCGACCCTAGGATTCATTCCCGTAACTGTTGGTGAAGTGGGCCTCGACCCTGGGACTCATTTCCGGATTTATTCCGATGTGGGCCTCGACCTTGGGATTCATTCCAAAACTGAGATTCATTCCCAAAACTGATGCTGAAGTGGGCCTCAACCCTGGGATTTATTCCTGAAGACTGCTGATAATGCGGGCTTCGCCCCCTGGGATTCATTCTCGAAAACTGCTGATAACGTGGGCTTCGCCCACTGGGATTCATTCCAGGATTCATTCCAAGACTCTGACGATGTGGGCCTCGACCCTGGGATTCATTCCCAGATTCTTTCCAAAACTCTAATGATGTGGGCCTCGACCCAGAGATTTATTCCCGAACCGTTACTGTGTGAGGTGGTCCATTCCCGAACTGTTACTGTGATGTGGCCCATTCCTGAACCTTGCTCCATTCTCGGAGTGCCATTCTCAGCTTGTTCATTCTCGAACTGTGCTCCATTCTCGAAGTGCCATTCCCGGCTTGTTCATTTTTGAACTATGCTCCATTCTCGGAGTACCATTCCCGGCTTGTTCATTCTCGAACTATGCTCCATTCTCGGAGTGTCATTCTCGGCTTGTTCATTCTCAAACTGTGCTCCATTCTCGGATTCTGTTCCATTCTTGGATTGCCATTCTCGACTTGTTCATTCTCGAACTCTGCTCCATTCTTGGATTCTGCTCCATTCTCGGATTGTTCATTCTCGAACCTTGTTCCATTCTTGGATTGCCATTCTCGGCTTGTTCATTCTCAAACTCTGCTCCATTCTCGGATTCTGCTCCATTCTCAGATTGTTCATTCTCGATCCCTGTTCCATTCTTTGATTCTGCTCTATTCTCGGATTGTTCATTCTCGAACCCTGTTCCATTCTTGGATTGCCATTCTCGGCTTGTTCATTCTCAAACTCTGTCCTATTCTTAGATTGCCATTCTCGGCTAAACTGATGCTAATGTTAGTGTGGGCCTTGCCCCCAGAGTGCTATACCCGGTGAAACTGATACTGAAGCTAATGTGGGCCTCGCCCCCAGAGTGCCATACCCGGTAAGACTGATGCATGCTAATGTGGGCCTCGCCCCAGAGTCCCATACCCGTCAAGACTGATAAATGCTAATGTGGTCCTCGCCCCCAGAGTGCCATACCCGGCAAGACTGATACTATTCATGTGTTGGTTTATTTCAACATATTGTACTGCATCTCATGAGATAATCATGATAGCTAAACATATCTTCGTCCTCAACGAATGCTTCGGGTCGAAACCAGAGAACCTTCAAAGTGTTTGATACACTCGGATCCGGCCGTCTGAGCGAGTGATATGAACTAGACTCCTAGTGTGTGTGTACCAAGGCTCTTTCGCAGCTTAATCCTTAAGTAAACGGGCTCGATGATTTTGTCTCAGAGAATCGAATCAGTGGGTCTAACCAACCTAGATGTCTTGATCACATTCTGTGATTACTTCATCATACTCAACATGATATGGTCTTCTTTTTTGTCTTGTCTCTTTCTTTTCATTTTAAACTTTATTTTTCTTTTTTCTTTTTTCTTTTTTCTTTTTTCTTTTTCTCTTTTTTCTTTTCTTTCTTTTTCTTTCTTTGACACACCTACCCTTTAAGGTAGCATTTCTCCTCATGGTGGTCCTAATACTCACCCATAGGTAGATTCACGCTTATCGGTTATAGGTGGTCTATTTTTTTTCTCTTTCTTTTCTTTCCATTGCAGAGACTTCTTATTTGTTTCCAACCATATCATATATCCTAGCATAAGTAAACCAGGGTGGACATCTAGGAAAACGGTCATTCACTGGTCCACCATCTCTTCGACTAGTCATCTTGCCAACCACTCAGGTTTCTACTGCTGAGATCCTGTAATCAAGTGCTCACGAGTCCAGCTGAGATCAATCCATTCAGAATACCAGATGAGAGCACATCTCGCACTTATCATTTTTAAGGTTTCTTCCTACAGCAAACAATGTCATCACCTGACATATGTTTAACCATTAAAGACTTCTCTTTTTTTTTCACTCACTCACTCCACGTAATTCTTTCTTTTCACTACTGATAATGTGGGCTTCGCCCCCTGAGATCCATTCCCATAACTCATACTGATATTGGCCTCAACCTTGGGATTCCTCCCTGAAACTGGTTCATTCCTGAAATTGATACTGATTCATTCTTGAAACTGATACTGATTCATTCCTGAAACTGTACTGTTGTTGTTTCTGATTGGTTTGCCTTTGCCGCTTTCTCTTTTTCTTCTTTGAGACCTGTGAATACAAAATAAAACAAACACAAAAAAGAATGCAAAATACGTTACGTGTATGCATGCAAGCATGCAGGAATGAATTTCCTATTCCGTTGGGTTAGGTCTTCTGCCGGTTCCTCGGGTGATTGCTTGGTATTCTTTTTTTCAAGCAAAATACAGCTTCAATCCCTTCTGGTATATCTGCATGTGATGCAAGGACTTCATTCTCTTCTCATCCAGTAGTGCTAACTATTCAAACCTCTGCGAGGCCTATTCTTGTTCTGGAAACTCTGCTTAATACCTGCATGGACTGTATCTCGACTTTCACTAGCAGTACTGCTTCTATTGCCTTTCAAACTTCTCCTTTTCTTAAGCACTTCAACTGAATGCCATTCGCTTGTCTTTTGTATAGTTCTCCCTTCAGAATCATGTGTTGAGAAGCCAACTCCTGAATGATTATCTTGTTCTTTTTAAAAGTAGGGACTCAGGCAAGTAAGTGAAATGGACATCTTTATTATCATTAAGAACATGTTCGAACAAGTAGACAAAATCAATGTCTTTAAAAAATGTAGGATTGCAATCAAATAAACTAGGAGGGACAACTTTATCATTCGCAGCATTGCCTTCTTCCTCGGCCTATGGTTCTCCATTGTTGTCATTCTCTATCCCTATGAAAGGAACTGGGGGTTAAGAACTTGAAGAACAAAGCTTTCGGGTAGGCCAGAGTTGATCATATAAGTGGGTGGTGGAACAGAGTGGTAGTTTGGCAGAGGATTTCTGTGTGCGTTGGGTTGTTCTTTTTATGGGTCAGGTTTTTTGTGGGAATCTATAAGGTCCTGGATTTCATGCCCGAGGCGGGTGCAATTGTTGGTATCATGGCCATGTTGCTGGTGGAAGTAAAAATAAAGGTTCACGTTTAGGTGTGGCGGTGGAGGGTGTGGAAGTGGTTTGCCTTCTAAGGGTTTTAAGAGTCATTGTCCCTTCAACTTTTCAAACACCTTTGACAAAGGCTTCCCCAGGTTAGAGAAATATCGGTTCCCGATGGCAGCAACCTCGGCAGTAGCGGGCTTGGTCTCAGAATGTCCCCCGAAATTCCTTCTATTCTAGCCATAAAACTTTCTAATTTATGCTTCTTCTTCTTCGATATCCATAACAGTTTCCCTCAGCTGTCGGAAATCTGCAATCATGGAGGTCATCCTCCTTAACTTAGCATAAATTGAGGGCTTAGTTCCCTTGATAATCATTTTGATTTGGTCCTTCTCTGAGGGCCGAGTCTGCATCTTTAAAAGCTGGCTCCTCCAGCGGTCTACATATTCTTTGAAGCTTTCCTCCGGCTTCTGTTTAGTGTTATCTAAATCTCGGAGTGACAAATCAATCTCCAAGTCCGTAACATATTGCTTCAACAATGCATCGGCCAATTCCCTATAATCTTATTTGACCTTCTTCTCGAGGCTATGGTACCATACTACCGGCGCCCCCTCAAGTGACATCCCAAACATTTTCTGAACTTGACGCTGTGACAGACCTACTGAACTCATCACCGAGACATACTGTCGAAGATGAACCCTCGGGTCCCCATTCCCATTAAACTTGGCAATATCATGCATTTTAAACTGAGGTGACAGCTGCTCTTCAAAGGTCATTGCCTCATAGTCCAGTAAGTCTTCATGCTTCCCCTTCAATTTTCGGGTAACCGACTCCATCTGATCACAGAGCTTCTGTATCTCGGCCTGAGACCCGGCTATTCTTCCTGCGGCATATTCAGCCATATCATCATTAAAGATGAGAGTATCCTCATTCATCCTGTTTGGAGGCTCTTCACGCCTCTCATTCTCAAAACTTCCCCCAGCACGGGGCACATCTATATTAGACATGGCAGCAGTCAAAGCTTGCAGTTGTTCAGTCATTTTGGCGAGATTAGCTTCAATCTGGTCCATTCGAGACCCCTTGTTGACGGATTCACTCATATTTGCTACCGGTCTTTTAGTGAGTCTTCATTCTTCCCTAACCCAACGGGAATCTATGGTGTCTTTTCAAACTGCATGTTAGTATGTACATGTATGATGCATGAAATATACAAGATTATTAAAATTTATATACTAATTGTTCCATTATCATTTTAAAGTATTTAATCATACTATTGCACGGTGCAAACTTGTCCCAGTTGAAAAGGCCCAACAAATTTACATTTTTGCGATAAAATGACTAAACAACTTCAAATAATAAGAGGCCTAAACACAAAATGGCCCATCGGTATTTTAGAGACTTTTGGCACAATTGCCAAAGGACATGAACTTGTCCCAGTTTAAATGGACCAATAAGTTTACATCTCTGGACAAAAGGTCCAATTGAATCCAAATGATGATGGTCATAAACACAAGCACAAGGAAATAATTTCTAACGGTCATACAACTATGGTTCACATGTAGGTTTAAAGGAATATAAACAAAGGCTCTCACTGAAGAATGATTGCCTACAACTAGGACTCCCCACTCAAGGGTTCAAGCGACCAAGTGAGCGTACCTTTTTTATACCTTACGGTACGTGCCAACGAGTTACGGTATGTGACTAACTGTCAAATAGATTTCTTATTGTAGATTCCCCAGAGGGAGGGTGGAGCGAACTCTCTTAAATACCCAAGCCTCTTAGGCTCTTATCGCCTTGGTGACAGGAATAAACAACAAGTCCTCCAAATTAGTCTGTCACAGTGAGCTACGAGTAATGATTATCTAGGTGCCTTCACAGCTTTTCCTTATAGAAAGGTAGTGAATGAAGGAAGACACCAAACCACCACCTAGCCTTAACAATGCCTTTGATTAAACTCCCTAAACCCACAGTAGACATGGTTAATTAAAGCACAAATCAAAAACATTACAAGTCATTATTTCGGGGCCGATTCTCTATACCCAGTGGAGTCGCCAGACTGTAGGACACAGAAACCGGTGACGCATGCTGTTCCGTGCTCACGGCCCGGTCGGGAGTACGGAGTATCCCGCGGGGGACTAAACCATAGAAATAAAATGGAGTTGCCAGCTGGTGTGAACCGGGGAAATGATTTAAGGCCGCACTCACCCCTCGCAAGGGAAGACCTCAAACCATTGGGTTCGGAGTGGTCCATTGCTTATGCCACTTGTAATGAACGGATTTGTGCAATAATTTAACCAAGTATACAGAACATACATTTGCAAAAGTAATCTACATCTAAGTTTATATACAGCCTAAATGTAAGTTTGTATGATTTAAAAGTAAATTCTCATAACGACAAACATACGATATCACACAATGAGCATGTTGAATCATCAAATACCAAGAATATATAAATAATCACTTAAACACAAACGTAAATTAAACTCCTATTGCGAAAGGTAAATAACTAAATCATTCATAAAGAAATAACATACTAACAGCTAAATCATGCTTAGAAACAAATAACATACTAACAACCTAATCATGCTCGAATATAAGGTTGGATGAAACGAAATATGTGAATCTCTCAAATGGTACGGGGCATTGTATCCCGAGTTCAAACCGTAATACCGTCCATTTGGATTCGGCTACGAAATTTATGTTCGGGTTTCCATCCGATATACCGGAAGAGAGAAAACATATTCCGTTCATCCGGAAATCACATCATACACTAATCCATGATACTCATGCGAATTAAGTAATAAAATAACTAAAAATAAAGGATAATAAATAAAAGGGGTGCCCTCAGATCTAACCTCTTTTGTCGTCTCTCGAAAGTGCAGTAGAACGTCGCCAGAAGGGTTGGTGTTTCCACTGTTTTTACTGATCCACTGTTTCTACTGTTTTCACTGGTTCACTGTTCCCGCTATTTTTTTGGGTTCGCTGTTTTTGCTGTTTCATCTATTTTCACTCGCAGTTTCCGCTCTTTATTTTCTCTGTTTTCACTGCAGTTCCTGCTCGCTGTTTTCTATGTTTTTGTCCACTATTTTCAGGCTATTTTTGGATTTGTTCTATGGCTGTTTTGGTATTGATTTTTGGGGCTGTTTTCAGGCGTATGAGAAGGCAGTTTCAAGGCAGTTTGGTGTGTGTTAGTGAGGGAAGTTTAGTCGGCAGTTTGGAGGGGGAACTGTGCGTGAATAAAGGGGCGATTTGTGGCACGTTGGCTAGGTAAATGAGGGACAGTTAAGGGTTGCTTTGTGTGTTGGCTACGTGGTGAGGGGTTGCCTTCAAAGTAAGTGTGTTGATGCGTTGAGATGGCTTTGTTTGTTGCGTTCATTGGGCGTGAAGTAGGGTTGTGTTGTGCGCGTATTGTGCGTGGCTTTGTTGGGCTGGCCATGGGGCTATTTTCACGTGACATGGGCTGGTTCTTAGGTGAATGGCGTGAACTGCAGTGCACTGGCAGTGTATGTATTATTTGTGAAGGGTTTGTTGTGTTGAATGGAGCTGTGAGGGGCGTGATCTGCGTTGATGAAGGGGGCATTACATGTAGTGGCTATGAAGGCTACTGTTGTTATTTAGGCATGAATGAGGCAGTGAGGGTTCTTTGAGTGCGGGTTGTTGAGAGCAATATGTGATGAAAGGGGTTGTTCACATATGCATGGGGACTGAATGAAGGGTACCGGCAGTTTGGAGGTGCTTTGTGTGATGAAGGGGGGCTTCACGTGGTGAATGAGAGGGCTGAGTGAGTTTGAGGGGGCTGCGTGGTTTTGTTGGGAGGAGAGAGAGGGAAGGCGTGGGGTGTGTTTATGGTTTTCTTATTTTTGATGTGAGAGAGAGAGAGAGGGATGAAGAGGGTTCACGTGTGCTAGCCGCGGGAGCAAGGGCTTATTTGGTTTTCTTTTTATACTGGAGGGAGTGAGGCTATTTAATGCTTTGGTGTTTGGTAAGAGGTAGGATAATTTATTAGGGTGGCAATTATTTAACGTGTGGGGTTTGGCTTTTTTGAAAATGAGGGTGGGGCATGTGGGGTAAGGGTTTTGTTTTGGTTTTTGATGAAAAGGAAGGTGTGGGTTATTTAATTGGTTTTGTTATTTAGTGTTTGTTTGTGACTTATTAAATTGTGTTTGTGATTTATTTATTGCTTTGGTTGAATTTGTTTGTTGGTTGGTGGCTTATTATTTTATTATTGTTGACGTGGTGGGGGTTTTAGGTAATGTGTTATAAATTATGATTTGTGTTTGTGGATAGTGACGTGAGGCTAAGGTTTTGGGCCGATGGTAAATTTTGAAACAAAGGTCCAACGAGCAAACCCGAGATTAAACAAGCGAATCAATCCCAAGCAGATGTAAATTCCTGACTCTTCCCTTCCGACATCCGTTTCCCGTGACTTCCGCAACTTAAAAGGTAGTGCCTCCGCTTGAGGTTCATCATTGGGACTTATATACAAAAATGCAGTGCCTACACACATACATTGACAAAGTGTTGAAGAGATTCAACATGGATCAGTCTAAGAGGGGACTATTTCCAGTGTCACATGGCGTCACTCTAACTAAGGACAGGTGTCCTAAAACTCAAGATGAGAGACACAACATGAGTCGGATTTCGTTCGCTTCTGTAGTCGGATAGATCATGTATGTCGTGATATGTGCGTGACCTGATGTCTCATATGCTTTGAGCATATGTATTCGCTATCAGGCCGATCTAGGTGATGGTCACTGTTTTGCGGTTAAGAACATCCTTAAGTATCTTAGACGAACTAATGATGCTTTCTTAATCTATGGAGATGGAGAACTTGAGGTAACTGGGTTTACCGATGCAAGTTTCCAAACCGATAAAGATGACTGTAAGTCACAATCCGGGTACATATTTTGTTTGAATAATGGAGCAGTGAGCTAGAAGTCTTCCAAGTAAGAGAATGTTGCCTATTCAACAACAGAAGCGGAATACATCATTGCAGCTAAGGCAGCAAAAGAGGCAGTTTGGATCCGTAAATTCCTAATGGATTAGGAGTAGTTCCGTTAGCAGCTGAGCCCGTTCCTTTGTATTGTGACAATAACGGGGCTATAGCACAGGCAAAGGAACCGCAGTCTCATCAAAGATCCAAACATGTACTTCGATGTTACCATCTGATTCGTGAGATCATACATCATGGTGATGTGAAGATCGAGAAGGTCGCATCAGATGATAACATTGCAGATCCGCTGACGAAGGCTATTCCTCAGCAAAAGTTTGAGCGACATGTACATAGTTCAGGTGTTAGATACTTGAGTGATTGGCTATAGGCCAAATGGGAGATTGTTGGACAATTATGACCCATATCATCACTATTTGTAAAAGACATTGTGGTTTTTGTACAAATTAACTAAGTGACAAAGGAAATTTCCATTTTATCATTTTGTAATTAGATTACTTGTATATATAAATGATAAAAGTCCTTATGATTAGTTCTAGATTAATAAGATATGATACAGTATCAATCCACTAAAGGTTTAATCATTAAATATCCCTAGTCGTAGTATTATCGAGACTGGACATCGATAATGCGAAATAGGCTAGTATTGCACTTGTGCGCGTTATGGAAGCTTAACGACATAGTTCTCATTTATTTAAGTATTGGATACTTATGCAAGTGCGATAGGAGGTTGTGTTTGCCGATGGTATGGAAACAGCTTCGCTCTGGATAAACCCCTCGGAATCCCATTGGTAGTATGACTATGTGTCTATGGGAATCCGAATCAGGGTAGGTGTATTTGGTCTTAACTTGAGACTTGCTTCGCTAATACTTGCGACAATCAGTACGCTTGGTTTTGGTCATCTGGGACTTTAACAGGTTCTGTGTACACCTCTTCTTGGTTTATTGAGAATCGTAGTGTATTGGGTGTGATGTCAAGATGGAAGTTTCATGATGAGTGATAATTATATCACTATTTCCCACTCATTTAACCTAATATTTTCTATAGTTTCTCGAGTTTTATGAACGTTTTGATGCGTTTTTGTTTATTTTGCAGATAAAAATAATATTGGGACTTAATGGAATCAACTCGGGGCTAAAATGATCAAATTCAGAGGAAAAAAGGTCAAAAACGAAAATTTATTGTACGCGTCACGGAGTGCAGTCCTAAATTCCAATTTTGTGCAAGTTTGGTATTTTGGCCATAACGTTTTCATCTAATATCCAATTGAGCTGATTCAAGTTGCAGATTAAAGAAGACGTAAGGATCTACAACTGTGAAATTTTAAATATTTTCGTATTCTGAAGTTTTCAAGACCGAAATTAACGAATAATCCCATATATTTTGTGTAATTATTAAAGTCATTATCAAAAAATAAAAAAATGGAAAATGACAAATTATAATTGTCAAACTTCCACAAAACATGTTTGCATGTTTGGTGGAGTTTTTTATGGAGAGTCTTGTGGCATGTTTGGTGGAGTGTTTGGTGGAGGATTTTGTGGAGTGTTTGGTGGAGTGTTTGGTGGAACAATTGGTGGAGTAATTGGTGGAAGCCTTTAGATTTTCCTATAAATACCAAGCCATTTCATTTGTAATTCTGATGCTTTCCTTAGGTTTTTGTAAGGAAGTTAAGGATTGCATCTTGTTTGTTTATTTTTTGTAATTTAAATTATGTATTTTTATTTTCACTAATAATAGTAGTTTCTTTTCTTTTCTTTTCTTTTATGTTTAGTAGTTAAATTTTCCGCTGGGGGAAGGGTGAAGCTTTTATTATTTTAGTTTAGATTAATCTCCCTTAATTGTAATATGGAAATTATAATTTAACATAAAATGTTATACCGCCTTAATGGGTGGTTTTATTTATTTGACATAATGTGACACCGCCTATATGAATGGTCTTTATGTGACAGATGATTACCGCCTATATGGCTGGTTTATGGACAAATAATGATACCGCCTTTATGGTCGGTCGGACTTAATTAAAATCTGACTTAAAGAGGATACTGCTTATATGGCTGGTTGGTAATATCATTGATAAATTCTATATTATAATAAGAGAGATTTCTAAATTAGAAATAATAAAGGTGGATCCCCAACCCCCAGCATTTTATTTTTATTCTAGGGAAGTGATGAAACACAATATCCACACACTTAATAATTGATTTTCTTTTTATGGGTAATTCTTTAGTTTGTTTATTGAGTCTTAAGCTTAAGGCTTCTTGTTAATTGGCCATTAATATGATTGATTTGGTAAACTTAAAATGAACTTGACGAAGGGATTTTAGGTTTCAGCCTTAGATTCAATAGCCCACGATCATCCTTGAGGATAGATAATCCTTTAATAGATTTCCTTACAGGATAGACATATACCTGTCGGGCGGGGGTAGCCACTTTTGGAACTTGAACTTAATGAATTCATGTAACTTGATTAACATAGACATATGATTAATTGGATTATTTGGGTATTTTCATCTGACCATCGACAGAGGCTTTTGCATATCTTCGTGTTTCAGGTTAGCAAACTGACTTATTACACATGTATAAGAGAATCAATTCATCTTTAGGATAATATTGTGTGGAATCACAACCCTAGCTCTTTGTGTCGTTTATTTATTTTTCTTAGTATTTTCTTTGTTTATTTTATTTAAGGAAATCTACATTCAACCAACCAAAAGCAATCATTCTCTTCTCCCTTAATTAGATACTTGTAAAAAAAAATAGTATCAATAATTAATAACAACAGTAGGAATTAAGTCCTCGTGGGATCAATATTCTTATACTACTTGAACGATACGTGCGCTTGCGTTATACGCGTGTGATTACGCACAGATCAAGTTTTTGGCGCCGTTGCCGGGGACTTATTTTTCTTGAGTTATTAATTTTGAAGCTATCTAATTTACTTGTATCTAATTTTCTTTTTATCTGTAATTTTTATTTCCTTCTTTTATTTTTCAGATGGTTGACATGGATTTTTATTGCGAGATAGAAAGATTAATAGCTTTACTATAAGAAGATACACCCCAAATCAGGGAGCAACAGTCCGTTTTTCTGAGGCCTGTTGTCCAGCTTAATTATCACTGGATGTCAGAACCAAGCAATACTACATTTGCTCATCAGAACGTATCCTGAGTGATCAATGCATATACATTTCAAAGTGGCTAAATTAATGGAATCAATCAAGGTACGAAGAGCCAACATATTTCACAGAACCACATCTTCCATCTTATCCACCATCCACATACGATTTTCATCAAGAACCAGAACCATCAGAGGAAGATCAGATGGTTGACATGCTCAAAGATTGGCTCCAGTAACGGGAAGCTCAAATTGATGCACAATTTCAGAGACAAGCAGAATCCATACAGAGAATGGTAGATCAAGCGAGACAATTAACAGAAAACAAGAGCTACATACCTCAAGGAGCATTTTTAGATGACACTAAAGAAGCCTTCGAGTACCAAGCATTTCATGATGACACTTTAGCAGAGGAAGAGGCTGAGCAGTATCAAGAACCAGAGGTATCAGTTCGGGAGCCCACACCAGTAAAGTCTCGATTTTATTTTTATTACTCTTCTGACTCTGACGAGGATGAAGAAGCAGAGCTGTTTGTACCAACAAAAATTAAGGATGAAACTTTGTATCATCAAAATGAAGATCTTGGAGGTTGCATCGCACAAATATTTGAAGAAGATCTACCTGAGCCAGTCATATCAGAGGATGAAGACCTAAAATCTGACATCTCTTTACATCATCGGGTTGACACTTATGGAACATGCATTTCACAGATGACAGATGAAGAATTGAATGCGGAAAATCCTAAAATATATCTGTGAAGAAAAAGTGGAGCAAGAAGCAGAGCAATAGGAGGAGTAAATGTCTGACCTTGGGGAGTACAATTCAAAGTTATCGCTCAGAAGCTTGACAGAATGGAACTTTCATTCAAAGTCAAACACCATACAAGACCTCCTGATTTTCTTTCATTCTTTTTCAGGAACCACTGGAGCGACAAAGATAAAAAAGGTGGCACGAGTACTGAATGAGATTAAATTCTTTTTGCCACTTTATCATTGGAAGAGACCCTTCAAAAGCAACGCTCATGGGACTGTTGTTAATCGGACATCCAAAACCACATTGAAACCTCATTGACATATGGATTTCAGTCACGTCTAGCTGAAGATGAAAAATTTAGCGCTAGCAGAGAGGCAACCCATGCAATTTGTTGTAATTTTTATTTTCATATTTTGTGCATACATGTTGTAGAGTTTTTAATTTTGTGTGTTAGTTTTTCAGGGAAACGCACAAACAGAGCATTTAAAAAGGAAGGGTGTTTATCAATCACAAAAAGAGCTAATTCATTAGTGATGGCTGAGTAAAGAATGAATTCTTGAGACGCATCCTAATGAATTTATACCAAGCGAGTGGCATATTGAGTACAAAATTCTGTTGCCTTAATAATTGCTTTGATTTGTTTTTTCTATTATAACTATCTTTATTTTCGTTGACAGGATCCAGACTTTTTGACCTTTCACGATTTCTTTTATTATTTAGCTAACAATCGTCATTTGGATGATACTAGTGCTATTATTACTCACCCTTTTCAGGTACTATAAATTCAGCCCGTCATTGCACTTTTGAAGGCATCCAGATTTGAGAAAGAAATACATAAAAAAAATGGAAGCCACCTTAAGAAGACGAGTTGAAAACATTTGTGTGTTTTGCAGTACTAGTGTTGGTGTTAAACCAGAATACGTAACGGCAGCACATGAATTGGGTCGAGTCATTGCTGTAAGAAATATGCATTTAGTCTATGGCGGTGGCGATCTTGGACTTATGGGGATCATTTCAAAGGCCGTACAAGAAAGAGGCAGTCAAGTTTTGGGAATCATCCCAAAACCCTTGGCGGAGGCGAATCTTATTGGACCATCAAACGGAGAGGAACTAATCGTGCCAGGTATGTCTGAACGACTGGTAGAAATAATTAATCATGCTGATGCTTTTATTGCTTTGCCAGGTGGCTTGGGCACGATGGAGGAAATTTTTACTGTACTATCTTGGGCGAACTTGAACATACACCAAAAACCGCTTGGACTGTACAATGTTGATGGATTTTATGATTTTCTTTGTGTGTTTCTTGATGATTCCCGGAGAAATGGATTTGTGTCTAAACCTGTAAAAGAACTCATCTTCCCTGCCAGAACTGCCCAGGATTTAATTGACCAAATCTTAGCCTTTGAACCATAAATTGACCCCATTCTTTCCAATATAAACTGGTCCGATAATGATCGTGGTAAGAGGTTTCAGATAAATCTGGATCTTAACCTTTAATTTCCTTTGTAGATGTAGAATTTCAGCAAACCAGGTACAATCTTCTAAACTCATCTTCTACTGTTTAAGACATTGGGGACAATGTCTTGTTTAGGTTTGGGGGAGGGGAATAGTTAATAGTGTCTTGTTTTTGTGTTATTTTTATTAAATTTTTAGTCCAAATTTTTTTCGAAAAATACAAAAAAAATTGTAAACTTTTATAAAAAATTTTAAAAAATATTTTATGTTTTTGTTTTTAACTTGATTAATCAGGTGAAATTGGTGAGAGATAGCTGTTTAAAGAGTTTCCACTCTTGATACGTATCTCAAACCTATTTTCTAAACAAGTTAATTTTTGTTTCTTTCCTTTTGAATTATTTAATTTGTGAATTTTCCATACAACTGACTAAAATGAATCTTCATATGCTCAGTTAGCAGGTATTATCAACATGCATGGTAACATACAGACATGAGCTGTAATTGAAAAGTTTGTAATATCCAGTGCTCTAGTTTAATTGGAGGAAGCATCTATAAATGGCAATGGAGTAAAAAAAAAAACTTTTGAGATCAGAGTTATTAAGTCTGTAGGGGTGTTTTAATACCTATTTCCCTAAAACCAACTGGTTTGGGAGCCACTGGCCCAAAGCTCGCTACATGGATCGAATATGTTGCAAAATATATTTATATCTGAAGTCTGAGTAATTAAGTCCGTAGAGGTGTCTTAACACCTAGTTGTTGGACAATTATGACCCATAGCGTCACTATTTGTACAGATCATGGTGTTGTTGTACAAATTAACTATGTGACAAAGGAGATTGCTCTCTTATCATTTGTGATTAGATCACCAAGATGTATAAATGATAGGAGGTCCCTATGATTAGTTCCTGGATTGAGAATGATATGAGACAGTATCAGTCCACGAAAGATTAATCATTAAATATCTCTATTCAGAGTATTATCGAGATTGGACATCGATAAATACGTAAAAGACTAGTATTACACTTGTGCGTGTTGTGAGGGCACAACGACATAGTTCTCATATATTTGGGTATATGATACTCATGCAAGTGTAATAGGAGGTTGTGTTTTACCGATAGTACGGGAAACAGCTTCGCTCTGGATAGACCCCCTTGGTCTTACCCTGAGACTTGCACCGCTAATACTTGCGACAATCAATATACTTTGGTTGCAGTCGTCCAGGGCTTTAACAGGTTCTGTGTACGCCTATGCTGGGTATATTGAGAATCGTAGTGTGTTGGGTGTGATGTCAAGACGGAAGTGTCACTCCAGTCATATGGAGATGATGGTCACGTAGGATACGGTACTAGTACTCTTAAGTACTGCAGTCATCGGGATAAAATGACAAGGTCATGTTTATCCGATTATAGAGACTAGTTATCAGACATCTGATATGTGCTTCGTACGGGGCAGACACAATTCCAGCCCCAGGCCTAGCACGTGATCATCCGATACTGGATCGAAATACGCAATACTACGTATACTACGCCTGATATAGATCCTTTATTCCTGTAAGGATATTTCTGGAGAATTGGGTAGGCATGGCGCTTTGCTAGAAGCCAACCTTGTCTTGTAAATCGGTACAAACGTAGTACTAGGTACTTACGTGTTCGGATAGTCCGACGACCAAATTTACTGCCAACATATCCGGGGTTCTCATGGGTCGCTTCCCGAAGATTCACCGATGACGTATGACTCGCAATTTTATTAATCTGGGATTAATTAGATGAGAGAGAAAATTAATCTGGGATTAATTACGGAGATATTTTATCTGGGATAAAATATCCATTAAAGAGAGATAACGATTAATTTGGAATTAATCGATAAATTAATATATTCGATATATTAAACGAATTTGGATTTCGACGCAGAATTAAAATTAGATTTTAATTCAGGCGAACGAGTTAATTTAGAATTAATTCGTTAGCTACGTGAATAGTTATTTCGCTAGGCATAATCATTTAATTGCGTCACAACAAAAAAAATTCATTAATTTGGAATTAGCGAACCCGAGCCCGGGATTTTTTTGCGAGCGCATTTGCATTTCGAATTCGAGTGCGGCACGTAAGTCAAATCAAGCGTCAAATCCCTAGTCACATCAAGCGTCAAATCATGTAATTTTGAGTGATGTGACAATTGATTGATTGATTGATTGATGTAGTGGTTGGCATTTATGGCTTTAAATTGTTTGACTTTTTGTAAGCCAAAAGTGTGTATATGTTTTGAAAAATCAATTACACATTTCATCTCTCTCTTTCCTCTCTTTGCTCACGTTTTGGAGCAACCATTTCTTCTCTCATCTCACGCCCATTTTGGGCAGTTTTTGTTCTTCTGTTTTGCTGGGCAGAACCGAAAATGAAGGGAAGCTAAGTGTGATTTTGTTGCAATATCAAGAGTGCTAGCACACTCCGGGATCATGCGAAGGTGATAGGGAAGTCCACCCATGAGTCGGGAATCAAATCACGAAGCTTGGAGCTTGAGGAAGTTGATGATCAAATCCGAAAATAAGGAGCAAACAGCAGCCCACTGCCGAGCAAAACAGTGATCAGAATTCATTTTTGTTGCCACGCGCGTCACTCAACCGATCAATGTGAATATTCTGCAACTTCGTTGATTCGTATTCGCATTTGTTTCATGCTTGTTTATTGATCCTTGGGACCTTAGCAAACTCCAACACTAGTGCCCTAAAGCCAACTGGTTTGGGAGCCACTGGCCCAAAGCTTGCTACATAGACAGAAGATATTATATATAAATAAAAAAAAAATCAAAAAGCAAAGAAAAAAATCAGAAAAATCAGAAAAAAATTTATTCCATTACTACAAAAAGGTGTGAATTCTGATAAAACTTTAGGACAAAAATATTACTCTCTTCTCAACTGCACTTGTGATTATTGTGGGCAAAATGAGTTGATTAATATTTTGTTGGTTGTGTATATGAAGAATGGTAAAAATAATCGGAGAATTTACTTATTGGGTAATTTCGAAAGAAAGAAAACAACTATTAACTTGGAGTAGAAGTTTCACATGTTTAGTCACTAACTTCTTCATTCTCTTTCTCTTGTTTTTTTACTTTTGTGTGCATTAGCTTTACTATCTTTTTACTTTTATCAAACGTTTGTGTGGGTATCGTTGCTGTAAACCCTAACGAGACTACAACTCGTCTACTAGGGACACCTAGGGATTTAAAGGCTTGTTGCATATGTTAAATGCAACCGTGATCCCTACGAAAATGGCTTAACTTAATTTTATTTTAAATATGCTTTGTTATTTTATTTTATTTTATTGCTCGAGGACTAGCAAAATGTTAGATTTGGGGGTGTGATGAGTGATAATTATATCACTATTTCCCACTCATTAACCTAATATTTTCTATAGTTTCTCGAGTTTTATGAACGTTTTGATGTGTTTTTGTTTATTTTACAGATAAAAATAATATTGGGACTTAATGGAATCACTCGGGGCTAAAACGATGAAATCTGGAGGAAAAAAGGTCAAAAACGAAAATTTACTGTATGATTCACGAAGTGCAGTCCTAAATTCCAATTTTGCGCAAGTTTTGTATTTTGGCCATAACGTTTTCATCCAATATCCGATTGAGCTGATTCAAGTTGAAGATTAAAGAAGACTCAAAGATCTACAACTTTTAAATTTTAAATATTTTCGAATTCCGAAGTTTTCAAGACCGAAATTAACGAATAATCCAATATGTTTTGTGTAATTACTAAAGTCATTATCAAAAAATAAAAAAATGGAAAATGACAATTTATAATTATCAAACTTCCACAAAAACATGTTTGCATGTTTGGTGGAGTGTTTTGTGGAGTGTCTTGTGGCATGTTTGGTGGAGTGTTTGGTTGAGGATGTTGTGGAGTGTTTGGTGGAGCAATTGGTGGAGAAATTGGTGGAAGCCTTTAGATTTTCCTATAAATACCAAGCCATTTCATTTGTAATTCTGATGATTTCATTAGGTTTTTGTAAGGAATTTAAGGATTGCATCTTGTTTGTTTATTTTTTGTAATTTAAATTATGTATTTTTATTTTCAGTAATAGTAGTAGTTTCTTTTCTTTTATATTAGTAGTTAAATTTTCCGCTGGGGGAAGGGTGAAGCTTTTATTATTTTAGTTTAGATTAATATCCCTTAATTATAATATGGAAATTATAATTTAACATAAAAGGTTATACCGCCTTAATGGCTAGTTTTATTTATTTGACATAATGTGACACTGCCTATATGGCCGGTCTATATGTGACAAATGATTACCGCCTTTATGGCTGGTTTATGGACAAATAATGATACTGGCTTTATGGTCGGTCGGACTTAATTAAAATCTGACTTAATGAGGATACCGCCTATATGGCTGGTTGGTAATATCACTGATAAATTTTATATTATAATAAGAGAGATTTCTAAATTAGAAACAATAAAGGTGGATCCCCAACCCCCATCATTTTATTTTTATTCTAGGGAAGTGATAAAACACAATATCCACACACTTAATAATTGATTTTCTTTTTATTGGTAATTCTTTTGTTTGTTAATTGAGTCTTAAGCTTAATGCTTCTTGTTAATTGGCCATTAATAAGATTGATTTGGTAAACTTAAAATGAACTTGACGAAGTGATTTTAGGTTTCGGCCTTAGATTCAATACCCCACAATCTTCCTTGAGGATAGATAACCCTTTAATAGATTTCCTTACAGGATAGACATATACCTATCGGGCGGGGGTAGCCACTTTTGGAACTTGAACTTAATGAATTCAGGTAACTTGATTAACATAGACATATGATTTATTGGGTTATTTGGGTATTTGCGTCTGACCATCGACAGAGGCTTTTGCATATCTTCGTTTTCCAGGTTAGCAAACTAACTTATTACACATATATAAGAGAATCAATTCATATTTAGGATAATATTGTGTGGAATCACAACCCTAGCTCTTTGTGTCGTTTATTTATTTTTCTTAGTATTTTCTTTTGTTTATTTTATTTAAGGAAATCTACATTCAACCAACCAAAAGCAATCACTAACTTCTCCCTTAATTAGATACTTGTAAATAAATAGTATCAATAATTAATAACAACAGTAGAAATTAAGTCCTCGTGGGATCGATATTTTTATACTACTTGAACGATACGTGCGCTTGCGTTATACGCGTGTGATTACGCACCGATCATATCACTTCAGTCATATGGAGATGATGATCACGCAGGGATACAGAACTGGTACTCTATTATGTTGCAACTATCGGGATAATACTATCGGGATACAGAAAAGGTCATGATTATCCAATTAAAAAGACTAGTTGCTAGTGATCCGATATATGTTTCGTACGAGGCAGACACAATTCCAGCCCCAGGCCTAGCATGTGACATCCGATACTGGATCGTAATACGCAATACTTAGTATACTACACCTGTTATAGATTATGTATTCCTTAAAAGAATATTTCTGGAGAATTGGGTAGGCACGGTGCTTTTCTAGAAGCCAACCATGTCTTGTAAATCGGTAGGAACGTGGTACATGGTACGCACGTGTTCGGATAGTCTGAAAATCGGATTTACTGCCAACATTTCTAGGGATCTCATGGGTCGCTTCCCAAAGATTCACCGATGACGTTTGACTCGAGCAGAATTAATCTGGGATTAATTATGAGAGAGAAAATTAATCTAGGATTAATTGCGGCAAGAATTTATTTGGGATACAATTCAATTAGAAGAGAGAATGATTAATTTGGAATTAATCGATTAAATAATATATTCGATATATTAATTGAAATTAGATTCAACACGGAATTAAAATTGGATTTTAATTCGGGCGAACGGATTAATTTAGAATTAATTCGTAAGCGACTTTAATAATAATTTTGCTAGGCATAATTATTTAATTAAATTAGATTTAATTATGTCGCAACGGAAAATTCATTAATTCGAAATTGAACGAACCCAAGCCTTGAATGTGTTTAGCGGGCCCACTCGAATTTTGAATTTAAAGTGGGGCCCACCAAATCACATCACTAGTCAACTTGATCAAACTTTTGGTTGATAGAAGTTGGTGGTTAGTTGGTAGCTTGTAAATCACACAAGCTTGATTTATGAAAGACTAATACCAACTTTGGAGTTTTTGGTAATAGATAATTGTTTTTGGAAAACCAATTAAAGAACAGAAACAACTCTCTCATCTCTCTATTGCAAAAAGCCGAAACTCTCTCCCTCTCATTCTTTCTACTGTCGTGAGCATAGGGCTCATTGTTCTTGATTTTGCTTCAAAAATCTTCATTGTTAGCACATTAAAGGAGTCAACAAAGGTGTTAGGGAAACTAATCCCAAGAGTTTGGAACACACTTTGGAAGCTTGGAGCTCAATATTCATACAAAAGGATTCAAAAGTTTTGAAATCTCTACATCCATCCAACCGAGCAATGTAAGTTTTTTCTGCAACTTCTTTTAGTATTCACACGAATCATGACTTATAAGATACTCGGCATGTACTAGGAACCTAACATGTTTTGGGTTCATTTTGTAGGTCAAAATAATATCGAGACTCAATGAAATTGACGAGTGATGAAAATGGAAAAATACGAAGCAATCAGGCTAAATTCTGAGTCATAACGCATTTCATGATGCTGGATCGAGCATTGAGATGTGCGCTAGTTATAAAATGAGGTAGATAATATTGCTGTTGGCCTATCGCGACGCCGGCCATGGTGCGTCATGATGAGCTAAAGAAGAACTTGGCTGTTGCGACGCTAATCCAAGCGCGTCGTGGCACTGAGTGCTTTATTAGAATCGTCCTCAACAATGAAACAACTCTAAGACTTCCTATATATGCCAAAACTCATCCCAAAATGAAGGGAGACTCTCATAACCTAATTTTGCAGCCTCCAAAGTGATTTTTGAGAGAAAATAAAGAACATCAAAAGGGCCTAACATAGAAACTCAATCGTAAGGTGTGAAGGACTGGCGATCTCGACATAGTTTCTTCTATATTTTAACTCTTTAATGTTTTCTTTATCATTGAATATTTATTAGAATTATTGAGAATATATAGTAACTAAATCTATAATCTGGGGTTGTGATGAAACCCAATATTTTAAGTTTATAAATTGAGTTTTCTTATATCTTATATGATATTTTGTCTTGTTTATTGAATCTTGATCTTAATGCTTCTTGTTGATTGATCACCAATAAGATTGATGTGGTAAATTTAGAAGAACTTGACAAAGGGATTTTAGGTTTAGCGTTAGATTCAATAGCATATGATCTATTTTTAGAGATTTCCTTACATGATAGAAATATATATATGTGGTGGATGTAGCCATAGCTAAGACTTGATCTTGATGATTTTGGAGTTAATTAATTGACATAGAAACATAGTTAATTAATTTACTTTGAATATTTACACATGACCATCAAAGTAGGCTTGGGGATATCTTAGTGTTCCAGGTAAGTAAGCCAATATATTACATGAGTATAGGAATACCAATTCATATTTAAAATAATACTTAGCAGATTCACAACCCTAGATGTTTTCTTCTCATTGATTACCTTTAAAAATTATCATAGTTCTATTTATTTTCTTTAGCATTAGTTTAAACTAAACTCAAAATCATATTTAATCTCAATTAGATACTTGTAGTAATTTGTCTTAATAATTAGTAACGTAGGTAATAAATCATCGTGAGATCGATAACTTTGTATTACTTGAGCGATACGTGCGCTTGCATTATGTGTGAAAATCGCGATCAACTACTTGATTCTGTCTTTTACTGTGATGTAAATTCTAGTTCTTTTGTTCTAGGTTCTGGCTCTGTTGCTGGTGGTTCTGGTTTCTGGCTCTGTTGCTGCTGATAGAATACATATTGTAGGAGGACAAATATAATTTGGTGGTGTTTAGGAAATGTCATTGAAATGGTTTCTTGAATTGCTTTTGCATTAGGAGGGTTCTACCTAATTATTATTTTTGTTGATTTTTGGGATTCTTTTTAATGCATTTTATTACACTCGGCTTGATGATGGTGGTATTGATTTTATATTTAGTTCTAATATGTAATGGGTTTTCCAGTCCAATCGAATTATGTTTCTTTTGGATCTTTTATTTCTGTCTTCATTCGGTATTTTGTACGAGCCAAATTTGGGCCAATGATCCAAATGTCATTATGTCTCAAGCCCACGTATCAGACTTGCACCAAAACATGACCCGTGACGTTTATCTAGCCTAGAACGACGTTATGGGCTGCCACCGAAGCCTAAACCACGCGAAATTTGGTCATTAAAAGATGAGTCTGCATAAAACTCACATGTAGGGCCCACGAGCCCGTATACCCACAATAGTAAGATGCCCATGCGACTTGAAAGGCCTATAGAAACCATAGACTATGTTCTGCGGTTTGTTCCTCAGTAGACATTGATATCACTAATCCTTTTCCAACAAGGGAACTAAGTACTTGGACCAATCCGAGTCCAATTGACATTACACTTAATCCAAGGATATCTAGTTAATTCTAAGACAATCCCAACTCTACTATTCTCTCCTAAGGGGATTGGAATTCAATAATTCCATGAAAGCATAATCCCACTAAAAGGCTACTTCCACGTCTATAAAAGGAGAGGAAGTCGAAAGAACTGATATATTCAAGCTTTGACTCTCACATTCGAACTCTCAAAGCATACATTACCTCTTAAAACACCAGCCTAATGCCCTTACAATAATCTACGAAGATCAAAGCAACCTTAAACCTTGTTCTTCCATCTCTTTCCGCTCGTATTCATCACTGACTTGAGTATCAGAGTGCTTACGATATCCATTACACTGGTGGTTAATTACTCTATATTCACTTTACCTTAGTTTTGCATGACCACTGTTGCCCCCATCATACAAATTCTCGATTCTAGGCTGAAGGTGAAATTCAGCATCTATAATTTGGTGTCCACTGTGGGGCCTTGGTGATTTATAGCAAACAAAGATCTCAGTCTATGATCCACACAATATACCTACACACATGGCTTCATGCAGCGAAAACACACCAGACTTCATGGCTGGATGGTTGGCCATTCTTCAAGAACAGTTGCGAGCACTGGAGGAGGAGAACCTCGCGATGTGGAGCACATACAAAATCCTCTAAAAATAATTGGAGCAGATGGCCTCGACCTCTCAATAGAGAGGAACTCGGGACCACTATAGTGGCCACATAATTTAGATCAACCTTTTAGTGGAATCTGATGACATGGCTGACGATGACGTACCGCCGGAGAACCTCCTTCAGAACTGCCAGACAAGGCACCATAGCTCAGGGCCTTTCGATTTGGCATTCTTATTCATTCTCTTGGCTTTCATTACTTCGAATGACGGTAGCCTTAAGAGACCCGAAATTATCTCAGTTGCGCATAAAATTTTCTTTGGGTGTTAGAAGCCTTAAAAATATGAGTCTCCCGTAGAGCATTATTGACACGCCAAGTGCCCACAACTATGGCCAAAATAAGCCTACTAAAGGCCAATGAGGTACATTTAGCATCAAAAAAACCTCTCTCCACAATGAGGTTAATCTCATATTCCTATTCTTCTAAAACAAATCTCCAATTCTTTCCAGGGTGGCAGGGCAAGGTAGGATGAACTTGATGTTTAAGCGACGCTGCTGCTCGTTAGTTTGTCGATTGTTTTGTTGCACAATAGACCTGTAAAACAGGAAAAGATACGCCTTAGTTAAACAAAGTTGTACATAGGAAATATTGAAGTAAAACACTCACTCGACGGACTCCAATATTCAGGGATTCAGCTAGCTCTAGCCGACCCAAAGTCACTCTCTCCCCTTACAAAGAAATAGAACTTATTGCCAGTCTCCTCTATTCATTAGTTATGAGTCGAACACGAGATGCTCCTTCTTTTGGCGAAGTACATGTGATATTTTCCCTTCTCTGTTAAGTGCTCTTTGAGGTAGTATGTGTATAGCAGATCCTTCACTCC